>VXBX01001056.1:1989190-2133372 GCA_013400415.1 Scytalopus superciliaris
GGAAATGGTACTCTCCAAAGACAAAAAATACCAATGCATAATTATGTTGGGAGTTGCCCTGAAGAGCCAGGGCATAAGGTTTGGCTGTGTTTTTCTGTAGCTCCAGGTTGCTTAGATCCAAGCCTTTGTGGGTTGGCTTAGGTTCTTAAAAGAAACCAAAACAAAACAAAAAACCCCAACCAACTAAACAAAAAAACAAATAAATAAAAAAAACCAAAACCCCACCTACCTATGAAATTTAGTTTTTCCCTTTTCCTTACAAACAAAGAAGCTAGCATAAAAAGTGAAGAGGAGAAGAAAAGGCATAAGGGAATGATAAAGATGCAGCATTGGGCTTCCCAAAGGCCACTGTGGACTACAGTGATTCCTGTTGCCTCAGGCAGCCTGCCCAGAACTGAGGGAAGCTTGAAACTTCCTTCCCAGTTACAGAGGTGCACTTTCCCAGAATGCCATCTCCAAGCCTCAATGCCCAATTCCCGTGGGCTGACTTCCACTTCCAGGCTCTTTGCCATGTGTCTAACCCAGTAAGTGTGGACTCTGCAAGTCGGCTTCTTCATGCTGGCCTCTAATGTCTCTGCCCTCAAAACAAGGACTTTCAGTCCAAAATGGCATTTACTGTAGATTAAAGAAACCATCAAGAAAGAGAAAAAGGGAAAGGCAGCACAGCATGTTTATCTTAAGTTTCTTAATGTGAGAAATGATTCCAACCTCTTGCAAATTAGCAAACCCAATTCATGGGCTAAAGAGGCTGGCTGGCTTTCAAAGAAAATAGTGGAGAAAGAGCCTAGCAAAGAGAAAACATTCATTACTGCATGCTCACGAAGACAAAGAGTATTTTAAGCCTCTGTCCTGCCAGTTGTTCTATGTGGGTAGATTTGTTTTGCTAGTCAAAAATTAAAAAGGAAAAGAAAAAATTCAAAATTGAAGACTCGTAGTGGCTGGGCTGGTTTTTTAAATTGATTTATACCAAATAGTGAGAAAAGCTGTGACCTCTGTGATAAAACAGGGCTTTCTTCCTACCATACCCTAGATCAGAGTTTCAGAGACCTATCAGAAGCTAACTTGCAACTTTGTATAAACTATCTTATACAAACTTCAAGCATAAAATTAAAGTATCTGCTTTAAGAGGAAGGGTCTTTAGTGGTAACAGTAACAGATTTATCTGTCAGTCAGTCTGTCTCCCTCTTCACTCTTGAATCATCTAAAATGCCCAGACTCTTCGCTTATGCTACTCAGCTGAGGTAAACCTGGGTCCAAATAGCAGACATTCCCTAGGCCATTGTCTGTAGGGAAAGAGGATGTTCTCAAATTAGCATAAAAGGGTGTATCTGGAGTTCTGGTTTACTTGAAGTTATCTAAATACCGTGGTTGATATTCTTCTTCCCCCTTTTAGAAATGCCTAGTCCATGTGGCTCCCTGTACTTATGGCTGCTCAGGGATGTTACAGGAGAGCTCACTGAAATACTTGACTAAGAGTAAATGTCTCTGACATCTCTATGCAGTCCTTAAATGAACTCAAGTGACAGGTCTCCCATTCCATCATCCTTTAGTGGGGACAGAAGGTTTTAGCCCTTGTTGAGCTGACAGCACAGACAAAAACAGCTGGCTGGGAGTTGAATGTGAGCAAGGGACTGGACCAAAGCTACATCTGCTTACTTAGGACTGAAAAGGCCAAGGCAACCAAATCATCTTTGCTTTTCCTATGTGATATGAAGTCACAATCAAGATTTTGATCTTTGTTCTGAAATATGAACGCTATGCCTGTCATATTGTCATGCTGTAAGCCATGTCTCACCTCTCTGATTCCTGGGCAGAGCAGAGGTTCCTTTTGGAAGTTTAGAATTGGTTGGGATATAAGATAACTGGTTTTACTAACTTGTCAGCAGCCATGGGGTGAATGGCCATGGTGTGTTTTACAAGCTTCTATTCCAAGTGTAATATGCATCCTCTACCTTTCCTGTCTGAGTATTGTTTGCAGTATACAATCAGCAAAACACATTTAAAAAAACTGCTAGGAAAAAAAACCCAAAACACAAAGCCACACAAATAAACAAGTAATCTCCCTCCTCTCTCAAATGTACTGCAGTTGATCTAGGGGAACAAATGAGGAGAAGAAAAAAATGATCCATGACAGATGTTAGTCGCATCATTGCCTTACTACTGGAAGTTGCTTTGATTTTTCCCAATGAAAGAGTAGAGAAAATCCTGCACAGAAACAATGCTGAATATTTTTCAGCTAAGGAATGTTTACATTTTAGATATTGAGTGCTTGTGAGCCACACTCTATATGTCACAGACTAGAGGGTAAACAGTTTTTTTGATGCAAGGGTCAAAATATTATCAGGGAGGAAAAAAAAAAAAAGAAAAAGAGGCATATCAAGCTATTTTCATCAGGATTGCTTTGAACTTCATGCTATGTTTAAGAATGTGGAGTGCTTTTCAGTTTCAAACTTCATATGCACCTTTGAATTAATTTTTAATGGCTGTGAAAGAAGAGTGAATATTATTCTCATTTCATCTTTGAGGAAGATTAGGACTGACATGACTTGCTGAAAGTGGTGGGAGGAGCAGATAAGCCTTCAGTTTGACATAGTTGGACTGATCTTTCTCAAAATCTTAAATATAGCACAGGTGAATTGTATGTAAAGGCTGTCTTTTATTCGTTGCCAAGATCATGATTTTGTTAATCTAATAGACAGCACATAACCCATCACAGAGGTTGTACAAATGGGACCCATGCAATAGATACTCTTCTAAATTGGGGCCTGGAAAGACTTAATCTGCCAACAGCACCAATGCTGTCATTTTGCTCAGTAACCTCCTTGACTTCTTTTCACCATTTTTGAATGGAGGAAAAAAGTAGCCTCTCATTAAAAAAAAAAAAAGGAAATAATTAAAAAATAAATTAAGAATTGTTAATGTGTAATACTCAGGCAGACAGCTGAGGAGACCTCTTAATTCCAAGAAAACCTGTAGTGGGATAGTGCCATATGTTTAAAACATATGGGCTGATGAAATAAAATGCTTCTGGAGGGAGGGCGCTCCAAGGCATTACACCTTGCTTGACAGCATTTGAAACCAGAATATAAAAAAAACCATGATAGGGGTGGGACAGAACTCCCTGCTGCACAGACACATTAATGAGGCAAGTGGAGAGTTAATGGACTACTGATTAAGCACATTTTAGACATTCACTTAACTAAAGGAAATATTATTGTGCTGCTGCTCCTTACCCAGAAGGTCATAAATTTAAAGCCATAAGAAGCAACCCTGAGGGTTATTAAGCCATAACCTCTCAGATCTTCCAGGAATGAGCATTCAGCAATATACCATTAGGCTGTGGAATCAGATGGTCTTCTTACCCTCCCTTCCTCCAATTTCTGTTACATTCACCTGCTGGGTCTTGCCTTAAATTAGACTGTGAGCTCTTCCTGGCTGTCTTTGTATTTGCATAGAGACTAGCACAATGGGGCCCTGATGCTGAATGAGGCTTTTGGATTCTACTATAATACCAACATATGAGTAATGAATAGCTAATAGTAGTAATAATAATAGTGTAATAGTGTCTGTTCCATGTATAAGCTGCTTTTTTTTTTTTTCCCCTCTGCTCTCATTTGTGTGAGTTACCTCACCCTCAGTGGCTTGAGCACACAATTTCTTTTCCTATTTTGCTTTTGTAAATTGGAGTGTCTCCAGGCTAGCAAGCAGACTTGCACTGATGTGCTGGAGAAGAGCGCAGGACCCTTGCAGGAAGAAGAGGGCATATGACAGGTAGCATAGACATTCGGTCAGGTCGAATAAGTGTTGTACCTTGAGCCTGAAGCTTCATCTGAGCTGCCTCTATAGATGTTTTGGTAGCCTCTCTCCTGTAGTTTATTCTGTTTCATGTGACCTTTCCAGCTCTGTTTCTTGCTTGACAATTGCAAAAGGAGTATGCCAAGGGTAACTTTACACAGAAGCCCATACTGTAAACAGGGATGGCTTCTCTTAGAGGAAATTGGTTCTACTAGGAGAGATTTCTTTAGAGACAGATCACCATACCCTCAGAACAAAAAGAATGGTAAAGCACAGAAGGCAGATAATGTAAAAAGAAAAACAATTTTTCACTAAAATTGTATGCATCAGACTTAAAATATTAAGAGAAAGAATAAGGTACAGTTAGTTACCAGGGAACTGCCATGGTCTGGTTCTGATTACAGCTCTATTTTAATGTTCAGGGGCTTCTAATGGCTGCCTATTATCTTGATTATCTAACCTTTTAAAATTGAGGGAGACAAATTTCTTTAGTGGCTGGGATTTGATTGTTTGAGAAATTTTTTCGTAATTTTAAAGTGGATACATGGCCTGTGTAGCTGCACACACCTTCCCTTTACACTACCAATTATTTTTTATTTCTGTATTGCCTGTTGACTTTTCTTTCTTCCCCTTATCTCTGTGAAGGTGACCCATTGTTACTGAGCAAATATGGGTAATGAAGAGTAAAGCTTTGCTTGAACTTCTAATTCCTAAGCCAGGTGAAAATGAGGACATGGTAGAGTCCTTACGGGGAAGTCTTACACTGTAAAGACCAGTTCTGTAAGGGACCTTCTGTGGACCCTTTTTATCTTCATGCCCTGTCCTTGCATTGTTTTTTAGTGACTTCCCTGCTACCAATACTACTACTTCGGGGCCAAAGAGCACTCCAGAACTCCCTTAACTTTCTGAAGGAGAGGGACTGCTGCCAAAAGAATAATCTTCTCAAATACACACCATCAGTGTATATCTGAATGTGACCTCAGAGATGCAGTGTGTATCTTGTGTTTGGAGAGGTGCATCCATGAGTGTGTGCCCTGTTTTAAGTGGAAGATAATGCTTTGGGAAGACTGTAGCTTTCCAGAAGAACCAAAATCTATGCAATGCATTGCAGTTTCCTGTTTTCAGAGGTGTATATACTCCATTGACTGCCTTGGTGTGTATTCCAAAGATAACCATGAGTTAGTCTGCCTCTCTGTCTGAAGGGGCTACATGGTAAGGATGGGTCTTTCCCCAGTAAAATTTTTTGCTAGAAGGAGACTCTGAGAGGGGTGCAGAAAAGGAAAGAGATAACCCCCAGGAAAGTCAAACTATCTATTTATTTAGTTATGTGTTTTGGGTTGCGTTTTGCATTAATCGCTGCCACACACAGGAGCCCTGTAATTTATTATTGGTGATAAGTGTGGACAGTAGCTATTATTTTTGTTCCCTGTTCTAAAACGTGGCAAGCGGGGACACTTAGATTTATGGAACATGCATTATTCAAATCTCAGGGCCCGATGGCTCAGCATGAGCAATTCCAGCTATTTTCAGAACCTTTCGGTCTTTCCTCCTTTATTCCTCCTTGTTTTTCCTTTCCCTTATTTTTCCTTTTCTTTCTGTTTTGTTAGACTGGATTAGGACAAGGGAAGTTGATTAAGGCTAGGGTAGCTCCAGTGAAACTCATGTTTCCGCAGCAGTAATAGGACAGGTCTCATCTCACAGGGACTTCACTGGCTAATGCTCAGGGACCTGATTAATGCCCATTATGCAGAGCTGGAGGAAAAGGTGGTGTGTGTTTGGATGGACATCTAACTGTAAGAAAATGCTGATGTGGTAAACCAAAAGCTGGGTGAATAGTTTCCTGGGTCAGAGTCTTTTTCATTTGCTTTTTAAGGGCTAACTTCCTCTGGAGCTGTTGCAGTATTGAAGCAAAGACTAAGTCTACCTAGGCTGGTGTCCAAGGCACTAAAGCTACTTTACTTCTCTTTTTCAGGAGTAAACTACCTCTAGATGTGCCTGAAATCACTCTCACATCTGCACTCATTGTGTATACACATAGATTTCATGCTGAGAATCAAAATACCTCTACTCTTTACTTTGGTGTAAACTGCAGGATTATGCAGGGTTATTGGTTACACCAGTAATGAATTCTGGGAGGTTAAGGAGTGCCCCTGGCAGATGTCCCCTCTAGCCAATGCGTACATTTTGGCTAGTTTCTCCCTCTAGCTAGTTGCAACTGCTGCTTAATGAATAGCAAAGAATTTCTGCAGGAAGGCAGAAAAAAAAAAAAAAAAAAAACAAAAAAAAACTGATGTAGAACCATGGGAAAGCTAGTAAATTCTGAGGAACCTTCAGACCAAGTGATAAAATCCAATGGTAGTAGCAAAACTGAAAATGAAATCTTTATCACTAAGAATAATGTGTGTGGGCCTGGACATACCACAGCATTAAAGGCAAGAATAGTCAAGCAGTAATGCTCAAAGCAGGAGCATAATTTCAGCAAAATGAAATTGAGTGACTTTCATCAGTGACTCAATACCACCTGGGGAAGTCCAAATAACACCTAGTCTACACACACTGCTGAAGTCTTACAAGCCTCTGTGTGGGCCCATCTGTGCCATCTGGGGTATGTTTGCATTGGAATGCCTTCCTTTTGTGCAGGAATGGAAGTGATCTGCACTAGTATAACCTTCTATTATATCAATGTAGGTACATCTGCTCTGGGCTTGTAGGATAAAAACACTACATTTTCACACACAGTCATTGTCTCATTACATACTACATTTTAAAAATGCTGTTGGAAATAAGTTAACAGAAAGCCACAAAATTTGAAGACAGTGGAGAACTAAAAGAGATGGCCAAGCAAAGGAGGCTCAGAACTGGAATCTGAGAGTTTATTTCCCCTGCATTAATTCACAATGATTTTATCTGCCCTTCTGTTAAACTGCAGAGCAGAGAGCCAGGGGGCCCTAGTTATACTCATAAAAATATAATATATGGATAACAATATGCTTCCTTACCCAACATGATTGTATTTGCTCAGTCTGTTTGTGTACCTACCAATGAGCCCTGGTGTTTTCGTTGTTCCCATACTAAATCACAGCAGAAGAAATCTTTATTTTTTTCTTCTTTCCATTGAGACTGCTAGGATACGCTCCCAGTCCTAGGTATTCCTTAAAGAAATAACTGAATCAGAACTGGGGGAGGGGAAAGATAAATACACAACAGGGTAAATGGCAATTCTGAATCAAAATGGATTGGGGAAAATCAATGGGATATCATAAATTCTGTCTCTGCGTGGGGAAAAATGTTGTAAGGTCACAGACAAGCAATTTGCCTAGATTTGTGTGGGCTCTGTCAAAATACCCGTTCTGATAGAACCTTCAGTGAGACAGATTTCAGGTCTCAAAGACATAGGCATGTCAGCCTCTGAAATACAACAGTAAGGAGACACAGCCATGCTTTTGTTACTTTAGGAAAGAACCAAAATCAATACTAACTCAGAATTGGACCAAAGTTAGAAGTCCTGATTAGAAGTGCCGCTGAACTTTGACATGTCATCTGGAACAGGACTTTGTGGTTTGTGCCTTTCTATAATAGGATTACTCTGAATTATCCAAACTGAAATTGAACACACATAGCGGCAGCATATGGGCTGGAGAAACAGTTTATCAGGCTCAAGCAAATGTTGTTTGTAGCAGCTAATTTCTTGAATGTACAATAAGGAGTACTGGCTCCCGTTTTAGGTGCTCTGGATACAGTTTTGAAACAGTATTTTCTCTGGTTGGAGTATTTGAGGGGGGTGGGTGTTTGTTTGTTTTCTTTAAAGTATAAAAATAAAAATTAGTCACAAATCAGGATGGAAGGTTGGAAAGGCAAGAACAAACAGATGATGGGGAATTAATTTCTAGGAAAATATATGAGCAAATTGAGTATTCTACCATCCAAAGCTTTGATGAGATTAACACGTACCTGCAGATGCAGAACACTTTGATTTCCACAAACTTGCATTTTGATGGAGTTTTCCCAACAGAGGTTTCTTCCAAGCAGTGTTGCTTACTGTGGCTCAGTCATTCTGAGTGACTTGGGTAGACCAAGTCTGTTGCCTTCCCAGGGGATTCAGCTGAAGAGTGACATGACACAGAACTTCAAATAAGTAGATTATTAAAAACTCAGATGATAGTTTGAAGAGTCTGGAGGGAAACATAAGGATATTGAAATCCTTGCAATGCTTTGTATTTTATTTATAGTGTTAGGATAACGCCTAGAGGTGAAATACAGAACCTATGCCAAATTACGTATGTTTTGAACAGCAAGGGCTTGGACATGTGCTAACAAGCTGCTATTGAATATCAGCAAAATATTTTCTCTGTCTGTGAATAAAGGTGAGAACATGAGATTGTATATATATAAAAGAGGTGACAAGGAGAACAGAATAGCCAGAACATATACAAATTTTAAATGTTCTCAAAACCTGTAACCAAATCTTATGGCTTGTGTTTATATGAAAAAAAGGGGGAAAAGGCAAGATGATAAGGGAGTCATACACTTTAAATGCATCAGCAATGCCAATAGCATGTGCCAGAGGTTTCTGGCAATATATATATTGAAGAGATTAATGGATCTATGAGAAGATGGAAATAATAATTATTGAAGTGTATAAAGACAATTAATATATTATTTATAATGTAGTTCTCCTCTGAAAAGTGTCTGGAAAATGTTTATTGGTTGTTCCCTGTTGACATCCGTGAGGGCTGAATTTGCTCCTTCCTGATTCGGGCACTGGGGTGTGGTAGAAGATGTCCACTTTCCTGCAGTAGCTGGGAGACCTGGTGCTGCCCATGTTCTGAAAGGCACCTTCCTTAAAAGCACAGCCCATCATTTTAGGAATGTATTAGTTAAATACAGCATCTCAGTCCACTGACAAACCTAGCTGCTGTCTTCTCAAGATGTGTCCTTTACCCAGTTAGTTCTGGACTTTTAATACCTTCCCTTTCTCTGCTTATTTCTGATCCTTACACAGTATAGCTGTTCTCATCTAGCTATGAGGGATGTTTCTGGGGTAAGGTTGCTTTTATTTCTTCCTCACAGCTCTCTTTGTCACCTTAACTTTCAAGCCATTGCTAATTTAATCTAAGAATCCTGTTTTTTACTGTGTCCTTCAGTCCAGTGGAGGTATTTGTACCCACTGAGTTCTGATACAGTCCAGCAGGTTACATGTGAGGGATTTGCCTTTCTGCTCTGGATTCTTCCTCTCTCCTAATAGTTATGGTTTGTTCTATCTTTGAGTGCCTCAGTTTCTCTACTGTAAAATTAGTTTAATAGTAAATAATAATAAAGCCTAAGCGTACCTAGAGCAGGAGTTGGCTTAGTGAGACTCCTAAAGATGTGATGCTGGCAGATGTAGAAGGAAGGCTATGTTGGATGCTGAAGTAAAGGATGCTTATTATATTAAGTTTCTCTCAGTATACCTCTCAGATTACTCTAGTGGTTTTCCTGTTTTCATCCTAAACTGATTAGTAGAGTTGCCTAAAATTCTTTGCAAGCACTGGTGCCAAACATCTGCTATCTCAGACAAATGTTACAGACCCTTCCACACCAACAACATTTTAGAAGTTGTTAAAAGGAAGGCAAGCAGTCTTATTTATTTATCTGCCAATTGTCTGTTTTATTTAGGGTGCCTGCTGTTTGGATAGGTGTACTGGGATTGAAGAATGTCAGTGGGCTTTTTCTAGAATGAAGGGAAAAGGATCAGATATCTCTGTAACCCACACAACTTATAGATTAGTAATGCCAATGTATGTAATAAAAGCATCTTAATAGGCAGAGGCACTATTTCTGTACTGCCCTCCACCTGGTGCCTCCTTGACTGTATTTCACCACTCATCTATTCCATGCTGAAGTTTTGTCTGGAAGACCAGTAATCACTTTGGGTTTTAGACATATTAGTTCCTTCTCGGGAATCTGGGGTGCTATTAAAAACATGACATTGGCATCTGCAAGGAATTGGTTTCGTTGCATTGTTTCATCTTCAAAATCATATCACAACTATCATGTCTTAAAAAAAACCAGAACAAGACTTTGGAGAGATCCATGTAGGGGCTCTATCATCTTTGTCAAACATGGGGAAAAAAAAAAAAAAAAAGACAGATATTGTTCTGTAATTCATACCTAGAGAGTTTCATGAGGTGCACCTTGCTCTTCCAAACTATAGAAATTAGATGGGCTTCCCTAAGAAATTTTGAGACAATACAAAAACCTATGTAAGGGGGATACCAAGCAACTGCAGCTTATCTTTCTGCTCACCAAAAGCAACACCATAACTGTTCTTTAAATCTCTGTGTGCAATCAGCACTTGGAATAAAGCTTCTGGCTAGAACTAAGCTTGAGAGGAGGCAACTGTAGTTCTGGAGACCATGCTCCCAAAATATTACTGCCTTAAGCATTGGTAACTGCCTTAATCATTGGTAACTGCCTTCATCTTTACTTGGTTTTTTTACTGCACTTGAGGAAAATCCTTTACCTCCATTGTTATGTGCAGAACAGTTTCCACTTGGGGAATTTTATTAAAATTTCCTTTATTGCCAGTTAACATAGACTTTTAATTACTGATCTGTGTATGGAGAAGGAAAGAAAGGAAACAGCAAAACAATCATGGGGAGGAAACCCTTTCCTCTTCCCCAGGCTCAGCTTCTGTCCAGTGTTTCCCGTTACCCCCTTAAGTTTTTCTGCCACACATTATATTCACTCCTGGACAGTCCCTAGAGTGATAGGAGAGACAGAAGGGTGGGTTGGTGCATGGTGATTTCTTGCTGCTGCTCTTTCTTTTCTGCTTTGTTTTCTTTCCTTGCTCCTTTCTGTTCACCCATTTCCTGCTTGCCTTGGGTGTCCACAGCTGTGGACCCACAGGAGTGGCCCTGCTTTGGTGTTGGTCCCCCCATAGCTACAGTCACATCAAAGGTGACTTACCTTATAAAATCTCCTTTGGATCTCCTCCTGTGTTTCTTCATGTGTCCCCTCCAGAGCCCCCTGCCCCCATTCTGCCATCCTCCCCTGCCCATGTCAGGGCAGTGAGGCCAGGGCCCTCTCACTGGCCACAGCACAGTGGCAGCATGGGTTGGTACTGACCAGGACCAGCACGGGACAGTCCCTGCCCTCTCCCATGCAGGTCACCCTGCTCCCAAAACTCTGCTAGCAATGCCCTTATGCTCACTGGGGGGAAGGTGGGACATGCTTGTTAAAAGGAGAGGGCTTGTACATAGTAAATCGGCAATAGTTACCAGTCCTCACATGCCAGTTGTTTGAGGTGCCAAGAATTTCATCTGCGCTGAGTAACACAGAGAAGGCAGGTATAGCTGCTGTGCTGTTCTGAAAGAATGTACATGTGGTTGGGCTGTAAAAGTCTCAGTTCAGGGCAGCCCCTTCATTAGTTTTGCTTTGCAGTGTTGCCCTATCTCCTTAACTTTTGAATGTCTCCTTCTGTGTAATTATCAAGACCAGTATGGAAAGACCAGGAACTTGCCTTTGCTCTGTAAAATTTAGATTGAAAACTTCAGGCATATCCTGTAGTAGCCCAAGGTCAGAGACATGACATGAATGCAGGGTTCCTTCAGCTTTTCCCCTGATATCTGTTGGAAGAGGGCTGCATGCATCTGCTTTGCAAGTCAGTTTAGGAGGGGCTGAAAGAAAAAAGAGAATCAAAGTCTAGAAAGCTGGTGTGTTTGACATTGGATGGGAAGATCTCCCCTTGAGGTTGTCCCAAGATCTGTCTGAATAACGAGGCCTGTCATGGGTAGACAGATAAAGACCAACTGCTTGATAATGGCAGCAATAACATTTTATCATTGGTAGAAAATATTCCATGAGAGGCCTGATAACATAGCCAGGGATCATGTATGACTTATTCACCAGATCCTGGCATCTCCCCTTCAAAATAGTTTCTGTGGGCAACAGGATGCAGACTAGTGTTTTGTCCTGGACAGCAGAGCACAAGCTGAGCCTGGAGCCCTTTAACAACAGAAGAAACAACCAGCAACATCTCTGGGACTCTTTGCTAGTGCCAGCTGGACTTCAAAGTGAGCTGAGAAAAGCAGATGCCATAGTACTGTGGAACTAAGAGTTCACTTTAGAGCTAACTCTGCAACAAGGAATTACTTTACTTGTTTCGTCAGTGTTGCTTTAAAGAGAGGAACCTTTTTTGACAGTCTGCCCTTTTCACAGTCTGTTTGTGTTTGTCAGCCTAATTTGAGCTTTAAAAAAAAATCTTGCATCAGTCTGAGTATCACAGTGGGAACTTGAGGAAGCTGGAGATGCTTGAGTATCTGTCAGGTAAAGGTTGTTTGTGCTCATCACCAAATGGAGTGTGCATGGTTTGGGATATACTCTTCTTTCTTTGGGAAACCCTAGGACTAGGAAACCAGAGAGAGTGACATGTCAGCTCTGAATTCCATCAGGGCAGCTCTTGTGGCCTTTTGACTAGAAGAGCAGCTGACAGTGAAGGCAAAGATAAAAACTCACCAACCAGACTATTACTTAGAAAGGGAGTAAGAGGCATTGCAAGTTATCCTGTTGATAGCTGGAACAGCTACCTGAAAATGCAGAGGGCTGCCATCCAAATTGTAAACAGACTCTCTTTTTTATCATATTATGCACAAGGCAAATATATGTTTAAGATTTGCCAGTAGTCTTCTTTCAATTGTATTCTCCTGTTCTGTCCAGTGTGTTCATTTTAGGAATCTGCTTCTCTATAGTTTAAACCCCTGTGAAACAGTGCCTGTGTTTGCCCCTCAGAAATCCCTTAATTGTGGATGCTGCTTCCCTGCAGTAAATGTAGCCCTGGAACATGCCAGCATGCACACAATGTCATGTGCTACAGCTGGCAGATTCAGACACTCCTTTGAGCCAGAAGTGTATAATATTTAATTATTTTTCTCTTTTATCACTGTATCTTCTACTACCACAGTGAAAAAAGCTTCACCAGTCTGCATTCTGTATTTTACCTGATCCCATTCCAGCAGCTGGGGTGAAAGCAGCTATGTTTTTGCCATAAAATGCAAATCATCAATTTTCTTCCACTCAAGACGTCTTGTGTGAGTTGCTCTTTGTGGCCATCACAGCAATACTGTTGCTGACGATCAGGCACTTGTGCTAGAAATGTGCATGGAAAGAATTTCACTGTCTCTGGAACGTGCAGTCGACCATTACTGCTGTTGAAATAACATACATTTTGATCTCTGGTGTGTTTGTTTCTCTCACCATTCAGTCAGGGCTCAAAGGTGACAGAAAAAGCAGATTGTCCTTTAGCTTAATAGGTTGCCCTGCTGTTTTCTGATGCAGAGATCCCTGGCTTAATTTATTGCTGGAATGGATTGCTTCCAAATAAGGATAATCCTCCTCATGCTGTTTCTTCACTTGGTTACCTTCCTGTTCTTTTCGCTGGCAACATCCGCCTCTGCAATTCTGGTTTATTCTTGCCAAAAGACTCTTATTCATTTGCTGTGTTTATTGTAGTTATGGTCCTAAACCCGCTATCTTCAGTAGCTTAAAACTTTTCAAGACAATTGCTTCAGGGGCTTGAACTTTTTTCTCATGTTTTCAACCCAAAAGTGAGTTCCAGAAGAGGAATCTGCTTGGCTGTGTTGATAGTGAGGATTTTGAAGTCATACCTTTTTTTCTGGCTAAACACATTGAAAATAATTACTTTGTGCTAGATCAACTCCTGGTTACACCAGGGAGGGGAAGTGTCAGAAGTCTCCTATCATGAAATTCCTACAGGAAAGCAGCATATAATGCAAACGCATCTCTCACAGCTGCTCTATAATAAAAAGAGATGTTCAATCTGGCTTAATGGATCCCCTTGACCCTTGAGGCTGGACCAAGCTTTCACCAGGGTGCTCGTGTCAGTAAAGAGTAAGAACCGCTTTCAAAAGACATGATTGCGTTTTACCTTCAAAACATCAAGTCCTCTCAGATCTGAAGTGGCTTTGGCACTCTCTGCTCCTGACTGTCCCACTGTTGCACTTCCTGTACTCATGTGCCTGCAGAAAAGAAGATACTAGAGATGAGAGAAGTGGAACTCCGAATTCACTGTGATTGATTTCAGAGCCCAGCTCAGTCTGATTTTGTTTCTCATTCTCTGAAAAGGCAAAAGGAATAGTATGTGATTGTCTCTTCCTCTCTCCAATTTATGAGAATTTCACATCCTTTCTTCCTATCTTTTTTGTTTGTTTGTTTGTTTTTTTGTTTCCTTTGGAGGCAGGTAAGGGCAGTGGAAAGGAAGTTAGAGCTCTTGCAACATTCAGGTTCAAGCAAACTTGTGGAAGGCGATTGCTAACTCTCCATACAGTCTTTTTTCAGGTTTACAGTGAATGGGCAGTGACTCTTACTAGCAGTCTATAGCTAAGTGTTGTAGCACTGGGAAAGAGCACTGTAACTTAATTTTAACTCTGTGCAAATTTAATTATCAGCAGCAATTCATTTATGCCAGTAATTTTCAATAAGAAGCTCCTCTTTTAAATAGAGGCTGCAAAGAGAGTGTGAGAATGCATTTAAGACAGAGACAACTTGCTGTTTAACCTCAAGAAATGTTCTTGTTCAAACATCTCAAGCGCATGGAGTGCCATGCCCAGACCCTTGCCTCCCTCTGTGAGGGGCCCAAGATAAGGTTGCTCTCTGAACCTTGGAAAAATGAATTTCTCAGCTCCTGCATGATTAATATCTCAACTGGAAAGTTGCATCAACAGAGCTATTTGGTGCTAGACTAATTGCTGTGTATCAACAAGGGGTTAGATGTTTTCTCACACAGAACATCCCTTGCTGAGCAGCAGTTGCATTAGTGTGACAGTCAGCTTCCCTTCTTTAAAACCAGTGAAGGGTGTTCTGGCTCAGACCTTCACACTGGTTGTAGGAGCACTGACTGAAATTTGAAGTCGTGCTCTTCCTGTCTGGCCTTTAGACAAGAATGGCTTTAAAATCTGAACATTGCCCTGTCACCAAGGGACAGCTCAAAGTTGCAGTAGGTCCTGGATAAGAAGGCACTGTGGAATGGGAAGTAGACTGCTCACCTGTAGTGCAAAACAACCTCATTGATACGCAGGAGACTTCAGTCTCTGTGACTTTCAGCGTCTTCCACAGCATCAAACTGATATTTCAAAGAGATTAAGAACTGAAGGGAACATATGATATCCATTTAAAGCCAAGACTTCAGATTTAATGAAGACTGTATCAGAATGAGATATGATTCAGATATCAAATTACATTTGTTTAGTCCAACACAGCTTAATAAATCACAGCAACATTTAATAAATATTTATCTTCTTTTAATCACCAGTTAGTGGTTTTTCTGATCTCTCCATTCCCTTAATGGCTCACTCCTGTATTTATTAAATGTGATTTCCATTTCTCAAATAATCAATACATCTTTTTATATTTTATAATTTGGGCAGCTTTACTGAACTTTTGTGAGATTTAATTAAGATTAAGGTTTAATCTTTAATTTCAATATATAAATTACCATGCATTCCCTATTAAGACGTTATTTGGTAACTTCATTTGGTTTGAAATCTTGACTTGGAAATGTGACAGGCTCAACAGTAGTTACAGTACAAATGTTAATGAACTTCAGAAGAATCTCTGGATTGGAGAAGGAACTTGGCTGCAATTACATCTCCTTAGCTGATGTGGGTATGCAGTTAATAATGTGAAATGGGCAATAAGGAAGGTAGATTCTGTGTGTTTGACAAAGCTTTGGTTTTCACGGGTATCTGGTGCAACAGTAGGAGTCAGGGTGAGGTCAGTTGGAAAACAGCAGCCTGTGGAAATGATAACACTTGTAAATGATGACTCCGGCACCACACAGTGTGCAGCATGCGGGGACGCTCTTAGTAGTTTTGAGTCTAGCAGAGTAATTTCTATGCCACATGCCTATACCTACTAGAATCCATAGATTCAGCCATGGTCAAGCAGTAAGAGGAGATACCAAGTCTGACCTAGGTGCTGCTGGTGGCAAGACCTTGACTCCCACCAAAAATCTACCAAACTGATGCTGTGTAGCAGTTCTGTACCGTCTTCTCCATCATTATCAGGTCCCTAAATTAAAAGAATATTAATCTGTAAAGCTGGTTGTCAAAGTCTAATTTACATTTCAGGGCACATGCATTTTGTGTCCCTCTGCCTGGCCGAGGTATGCCATGGGTCTCATCTGCTTGCTGGCCTGGCTGTCCTTTCCATGGGAAAAACAAACAAACAAACAAAAAAAACCCAAAAAAAAACCAACAAAAAAAAAACCACCACGGTGGAGCTAGCAAAAATAAATCAAGGGAAATCAATATAATGTGTGGGTATCTTGTTACAAACTGGGCATGCACCTGGATCCTAGAGAAAACTCTTAGGTTCCACAATACAGGTAGAACGTATGTTCCCAAAGAGACTCTAGCAGGTTGTTCAAGTCAGAGATGTTTGGGTCTGGAGAGGAGTTTGTATTATTTCATGACTTTGGTGTTGCTGGTTTGCTTGTTATTGGTCAAAAGTTAAATGACATTTTTACAGTTGGGTTTTCTTTTTCTGCATGAGAAAGTTCAGTCCCCTGCAGGATCTCATGATATGCAGAAAACTTTCTTTGGTTTACCTATAGAACCAGGATATAATCACTAAAAAAGCCATAAGGATGAATGTAATATTTATAAAGTTAATGCACTCATCTTTGAATATTCCGTGCTTCCGTAACATCTGTCATGTATCAATATAATAGTCTCTGAATTTTACATGACTCCAGAGCATCACGTCTGCCATGGCCCCATCTAGCAAACTACTGCCTGGAATGGTTGGTCAAAGTGCCTCTTTTTCTACATCTAATATACCCCTGCCCCACACCAGGTGGGATAAAGGCCTTCCTAACTCCAGCACAGGTATCACTCTTGCACAAAATTTCATAGATTGATTCAGAATTCTCACTTGACCACTGTGCAAGAATCTATCCTAGTAATATTATCCAGTCTTTAAAAGCTACTTAACTGGTTTTTATGTGGGCTTTAACTCCTTCGGCTGTAACCTGTCATGTCTTCTTGATATTCCTTTCTCTAGCCATATGAATGTGGCAAGGTAAAATACAGGCTCAGACACTTCATACTTCTTTTTACAGACTTCTGCAGCACAGACATCTGATACCTTATCTGGGAAACAGATACTGCTGTTAGTTAGTGAAGGGCTATCCCCATCTCTGGTTCTGTCAGTCTCACTAGAGGAACATAACTCTTTACTTAAGTTTGATTGTTGCTCCCTTTTAGGGGCCCTTTTCCTTCTGCAGATGTCTTAGGCATAAACACTGTTGAAGTGGAGGAAGTTATCTGAGGAACTTTCCTTCTCTGCCTCCATCATCAGTACTGTAATGAGATACCCCTCAGACTGTGAAGAGGGGTTGAAAAGAGCGGACCAGGAGTACCAGGACACATAAAGGAATACCTGGTGGTGCTACATGAGCTGTTTCTGAGAAATAGTGTCCCAAACTATCTATTCTGTTAGCTGTTCCACCAGAAGGCAACAGACACAAGAAAGGAACAGGATTTGTTTCCTCCATCTCCTCTAAGCCCTCTGGCTTGCTACCCATTGCAGGTTTTGAAAATGCCTGTAATGAAATTGTTTGCAGTGGCAAGGAGCTGGACTTGATCCAGAGATCCTTTAAAGACCTAAACTGGTTTAGGCTAAAATATTGCTTTCTAGTGTAGTCAGCAACACTGCAGGCAGTAGGAAAAAAAGTACAGCTGTATCAGATTGAACAGATTAGGTGTATTAATCCAACACATGGAGTAATGTTCATATTGACTATCTAAAATAGAATTCTTTTCAGACTGCTTACTATTGTTTTCTCTCTGCCTTGAGATTCTTCAGTGGTGTCTTGCAGAGACTAGGGGGTTTGAAAGGCAGTTGTCTTTTAAATGACAAATTTGAGTCCTGGAGTGTGATACTGTCTGACTGTGATCAGCCTGTGGAACCATTTG
Source organism: Scytalopus superciliaris (assembly GCA_013400415.1). NCBI lineage: Eukaryota > Metazoa > Chordata > Aves > Passeriformes > Rhinocryptidae > Scytalopus > Scytalopus superciliaris. The sequence goes on from VXBX01001056.1 coordinate 2,006,959, forward strand.
AGATTGTTGCCTTGTGAAACCGTGCAGTGTGAGGAATGGTATGTTGGGGCAAGTTTGCTGGGTAGCAGGCTGGACATTTGGAAGTATCAAGCCTATAGTACCCACACTGAAGTCCTCTATTAATGGAACCTGCCTTGCTTACTTGAAAGAAACACACTGGTAAACTTACCAGCCCAATCTAACAACAGAGCAAGTACAGGACATGAACAAGGGATACCATCACTCTTACCTAATTGCTGATATTAAGATGTCATTTGGCTTTGGGCAAGTTTGTTGTAATCTTGTAGCAAGAACTCTGGCTTAGGTTTCTGTGTACTTTTGCTGTCATTTATCTCTCTGCACCATAGAAATTGTGAGTTCCTGCAGTCACAGGGATGCTAGAAGAATAAATTATAGCAGGAATGAGTGCTCCTTTCATTAACATCCCCCCAAATTATTAGTACTCATCACTTTGAAAATAAGGGACCAAGAGGTTGACATCTGTCCTCTGTCATCAGAGCATGCTGTGCAATTTTGGGGAGCTTTGCTTTAGATTCTCTAGACCAAACAGTTCAGCGAAAACACAAAAGGTTAAAGAGGAGGAGATAGTTGCCTAAATGAGGGGAAACATTGAAAGCAATTAATGTACAGAAAGCGAAGTTCATCAACAGCAAAGCAGGTGAAGTACTGGCTGGCCAGCCAGTTGTTTGCATCTATCACTGCTCAGCACCTGCAGACAGACATTTTGTTGTGCATATCCTGCAGCTATTCAGCACTAAGGTAAGGATGATTCGGGAGAAGCAGAGGCAGAGAAGAGCAGACATTTGAAGGGAATTTTGGACAGATGTAGCAAAAAAAAAAAAAAAAAAATCACACCTTCTGATAAAGCTGAAAAATAAGGTAGGAACACTAGGGGCTGGGCACTGGGACGAGCCTTCCACCCCATTAAGTCACTCAGAGGGGAAAGGAGGCAAGCAGTTGTACTGTGGGAGCAGTGTCCTTCCCTTTCCCACCCCTGTGCCGGGTTGAGGATGAATAGCCTTGCCATCTACATCCTGCAAGGATGATTGCTGCTATGCTATGCCAGCTGCATGGCTGCCAACCTCTTCTAATTTGCATGTAATGTATGGCAATGCCATAATGTCATTTCATTGCATAGATCTTGCCAGAGACCACATTCAGAACCCTGCTATGCCATTTCTGGCTCTGACTTCATAGCATTAGGTACCCCATCAGCCCCTTTGGCATTGAGCTTCCAAAATTGAGTCCAGATGCCAATTACTTTAATGAGGCTGCAGATTCTAAAAACAACACCCACACACACCTTGCCCCTGGCTACTGTTTCCCTGGGAGGAGGCATGGGCAGTTTTGACAGACACTTATTTTTTTGCAATGAAGCATGCAAGAACATCTGGGAAAAGAGAGGGACTTCACAGTTGTCTGTAACTGAGAAGAAAAAGGCAGCTTGGCACAACTGACGTGGATGTCTTTGGCTGACAGATATCATGTGAGTTTTGCCTTGTGATCGCAGAACAGCCTGGTGCCTTCAAAGTACACCAGATGCAGAGGTATCACTTTCCTGGAAGCACTGCTATTATTCTGCTTCCTTCTTATTGTTAATGTTATAGCCTCAGCAGGAAAGCTGGATGTGAGATAGGGCCACAGGTAGGAAAGGTTTGGGTTGAGCATGCTGGTTATCTAAGAAAAGGGTTTGCAGCCAAGCCTGTGGACGCCTGAAGGGAACTCAGTGTGGACTAGCCAGGATTTCATTGTGCTAAGGCTCTAGCAAAGGCAAAGCCTTCCACACACATGTGCACAAGGGCTTAAAAATAGGCTTTTGCTTCAGTTCTGACAACTGTGGGTCTCACCCCTTTATGGTGAAGGGGAAATTGCACAGCTTGGAGGAGGTAACTCAGCCTGTGTTCTTCCCTAAGTTCAATGACTAGAATGCAACGTTAGAGAAGACTCACTCCAGCCATCGAGGTCCTCATATCCGTGAGGATTGCCAAATAGTAACAGATCTATCCTTTCCAGGCACAATTACCAAATCAAAAGCAAAAGGATGCAGTCTCATCTCCATTGCAAACTCTGGGAGAGGGAAATCCTGTTCTGTTCAGCTCTTTCAGTTTGTTTTGTGTAGCACAAGAGGACACTGGCCCACAATCGCAGAGCCTGAGTGCAGCTGCAGTCCATCTGTTGGGATGGTGACAGCAGTAAAATGAAAGAAGTCCACTGAAATCAGTGGAATTGTTACCACTCTCACGAGACTGAGGCCAAGGTGGGAACAGGGATCAGAGTAACATTGTGGCTGTGGACTGATTCGCTTCCTCTGCCTGTGCCTCAGTTTCTCCATCTAAGAACTTGTTGATGGCATCCTTTTGTTATGTTGCGTTGTGTATTTGCATTTGCTGTATTGTCTGCAAAGGTGGTTGTAATCCTCAGATGTTGTGGGAGTGGGAGGGATTATCATCATTATTTCTGACAGGCAGCTATAATTCATCTTTGCTTACCAGACCCCTATGGTTGTTTTATTGTGAAATGAGTAAAGGTTATTTCAGTGTGGGAGCTTATTTGTTGTTGAGCCTGGTAATAAATTGGCTCCAGACAGTGTTGCCTGAGCTGTGCAAACAGAGAAAATTTTATGATTCTTAATTTAATTTGTGTTTTCTATTTCACACTATTTGTATTCTCTCAAAGTCTGAAAACACTTCTTCACCATTTGATCTGGACTTTTCCCATTTGATGAATGCTGATTATTTCCTTTGCTCCTTTCCTGAGTTTTTTTTTTCTTTTTTTTTTTTCATATAAATACAAAACAATGACTTAATTAAGTCAGTCTCTTGAAAGTAAAGGGGCTTTTTAGCTATTTTAAGCTCCCTCCACTGGAGGCTTCCGCAACAGCATTGGAGAATGAAGCAACCTGGGATAGATACCATTTAAATAGTTTTTATGCTATGTATTCCTGTAAGAAGTATGTGAGAGGGAGGTGGTGTTAAGATTAAGTCCAGCATTTTTTGTGTGGGGATCTTAAAGCCTTTGACATATACTAAAGGTTTAACCCTTGTTACAGACCTTTGGGAAGCAAGTGCAGTGCTTTCAGGGCAAAATGTATGGATGCAGTTTGGAAGGAACCTTAAGGGATGTACCAAGGAATAGAATTAGAGAAAGAATGCAGGATCATGGTGAAAGCTGCAGAGAAAGTTCTTGCACTGTTCTGAATGGACAGCAAATGTAGTAGCAGAAGAGAAGATGACATTGTCCAAATTGAGAAAGCCAAGAAAAGGAATCAAATTAAAAGCTCCCAGGGTTGACTGAAATAAATTCACAAAATGAAAACTACAAGTATTCGTCACACCACCTTTCTTTCCAAGTGTCAGCACACACTCTTCTATCCCATGCCTTCAGCTCAGAATGACTTTTCTAAATCCTGTTTCATGCTTACTGCAATGAAGAAACCTGCTGCTTAGAGCATTGCCTGCAGTTGTGTTACTGCATGTCACCCTCCTCACCTGTGCACAGTGCCTGGGGAACCTTCCCTCATGAGGGAGAGTTTTGCAAAGGTATCGTGACAGCACAGAGAGAAACCTGTATTGCATGGTGGTTTCTCTTAATTTTTACATACAGCTTTTAATAGCTGTGTTATAAACCAGTATTGATGAAAGAGGTCATTTAGCATTAACTTCTTTAGTTTTCTGCAATGAGCTGATGTTTAATTAATGTGTAATAACTTTTGTAACCAAATGTATCCTTTTAGATTTACTATAAGGGGCAGTTTGAAAATCAACTTAAGCAGCCAATGACTGCAAATGTATTTATTAACATTTAAACATGCATAAATGAGTTTGTGCTTATTTGCGGAGCTGTTAAACTACAGTAAATATGATATTTGTCAATTGGTGGTTAATTAACATCCATTAGTTCTCCATTAAGAGCACAGTTTGGTGTATGAATTTCCTTGCTTTAGTACTAACTTTGAATTAGGGCTTTATTTTTTCCTCTTTCTACAGAACAGTTTTCAAAATCCAGTGCCAGTCCTTTGAATTTACCTTGCATGACAGGAGATTCAAAAAGGGAGAAGTGGAATTTTATTTCCCAGTGTCACAGCTTCCATTTAGGAACTTGGCAGCTTCCTTCTTCACACATCTTTCTCCCCCAGACTTCGGAAGCTAGTGCAAGGCGTAGAGTTGTCTCATGTATTGCACCTCTGTGAGGGTTTTAGGAGACATTAGTGCAAAAGCTGCTAACACCCGCGTGGAGGATGGAGACTGGGCAGGTCATGGAGGTCCTGTTTCACCCCAAAGGAAATCTGCAAGGTTGACATTCCTCAGTGAAGGCTTTTGGGGGGAGAGGGGCTTAGGTACAGGGAGTAGCCCCTCTGAGCTGGCCGCTATGTCAGCAAACAACCACAAGGTGACACTGTCCCAGTACATTATTTATGTTTTGACAGAGGAACGTATACATTTCACATAAAAGATAGTTCTAAGCATCAGCATCCGCTCCCTGTTTCTTAACTGAGAATTAAAGGTCTCTGCCAGGCACCATGCACTTGTTAAATCTAGAAAACAGGGAGATTTTCAAATTACCTTCAATACATGTAAGCACTGTCTTGTTACAGAGTGAGTAGCCTTAAAGAGTAACAGTTGCAGCCTCCCTCCCCTACTTACAAAGGTGTTTGAGAACTTTGTCACTACAACTGAAAGATGCCAGATCAGTCATCAGTCCCAAGTCATCATCAGACCAGTTTTGTCTTTCTCCTCCATTCCTTTGCAGCTATCAACATTTGAGGTTGTGGAATATGATGCTTCCAGGTAGAGCTGGGGAAAGTCGTGTTGCTTTCTTCAGTTGTGCAAATATGCTAGAGAAGTATAGGCCTGAGAGGGTTTTTACAAGCTAGGCTTTTACCCAGAAATATTTACTTATTTACTTATTTATATGTAAGAGTGCTTTGGTTGTTTGCTGGAATTGGTTTTGGATGGTTTCACCAAGTGAGGATAAGCTGTGCTATGTGTGTAACTCAGGTGTTGAGTAATAAGATCTGACATACATGTAAATGACTAATACAATAGGCATCTGGGAAGGAGTCACTATAATGTATGTCAGATTTTACAGTCACACAGAAGCATCTGTGGGAAACAAAACAAAAAAAACTCTGTATAGTACACTAAAATATAGGTAAAAGGCATGTCTGTAAGGGTAGACTTTGGACCTGATTTTCCCCAGGGTGATGCTTGTTACATCTGACCATCCTGTTTTACCAGGTCAGGTTTAAAAAGTTAACTGGGTTGCTTGTATTTGTAATCATGAATAATCAGCTGTACCTGATACTGTTCAGTTGCCATGTGCTCTGTGCCTGCAAATATCCACTTTAGTTTTAGTAACATTAGCTAAATCAGTAGCAATGTTAACTGCTTCTCCTTGATTTCTCCCTCATGAACCTGCGGTCTGCCTGTGGTTTGTTGCTCTGAAATTGTTAAAGGAATAGTCTTAGAAAACAACAGAAGTTTAATTAGCTCAGTCTTGTTTGATCAGTTATCACAGTCCCGCCTTCAGTATCCTAGTAGCTGGGACCACCAGGATAGATTGCCCCAGTGTGTGTGTAAGAGGAGCACGAGTGAAGCATTGAAACATTCAGGCCAGTTCTAAAAATGCAGTAAATGTAAATGGGCTTTCCTAGAAAAGCAGCAGCTTGTTCAGGCTCCCTCTGGTCCCTCACTGGAGAGGAAGCTTTTTCTCATACCTGATGGGGTAGCCAAAAGGAGCCACGTGGCATTGCAGGTATTAAAATTATGCAAGCTACAGAGAAAGGTGCCTTATCAGCAAGCATCTGGGTATGTAACCCACTTTCTGTCATGTTATATTAGCAGCTTTAGTTTGAGGCAAGACATCTATAAGTAGCAATCATGACCTTTCCTTCTCTTCCCCTCCAATCCTAGACAGGCCAGCCCTTGAAAGAACAAATCTGTAAGCTGCAAACAAGTGGACATGATGACCATATTAGCTGCAGACATAAACTCAAGCTGGCAGCTGCAGCAGAAACTCCCTTCTTTAGCTCCCTGTACACAGGCTTGACCTGAAAGAACTCATCCCAAAAAGTCAAATCTACCAGAGGATGCTTTATTGACTCTTAGGAGGAGAGCTGGACTGGCTTCTAAAGCATGAAATTGTCCATTGGGGCTATTGGGCATTATATTCACTTCTTCATTAAATTGTCCATCCCTCTGTGCTGCAGTCAGTGCTTCCCATTCAGGAGCTCAGTAGAGGCAGTAAGGAAGAGTTTGATGATGCTTTTCTGCAGAACATTAGGACAGACAGGCCCAACCCTAGGGGAAGAGATGGGGACAGGCAATGCCTAACTAATAGAGTTATCAAGTTCAGTGGGAAAACATGAACTACAGCTCCCAGGAGGCATTCATTCCCAGAGGCAGATGTATTGTTGAGACTCAAAAAACCCCAACCAAACAAACCAAAAAACCCACCAAAACCCCCACACTGAATTCAGAATGGCAAAATGTTTGGTTCCATCAAAACCACCAAAATTTCCTAATCAATCTTGGCACTTTTTTTAAGCACTCTTGATTTTGGAAATTTGTAAAAAATATTTCAACTCTTCCTCTAATTTAGGATGAATAGCAGCGGTGAAGTAGTTGGAATTTTCCACACAGAAAAAGTTCTGATTTGTTTTTTTTCTAAGCTCAGCTTTAAAAATTGAGGTAGCTGCACTTGTTTCTGTGAAGTGCTTTGATATCCATGGATGAAAAGAACTATAGAAGTGCTAATTATTGTCATACTGGTTTTAATTATTCTGTCATACTGACGGAGCGACTGCCAGTTTTCAGCCAGCAATGTTTTTGTAAAAGATGTTGTCCAGTCCACAGTTTTCCTCGAAACAGTCAGATACTTCTTTTTAATTGTTTTAAAAGAAAGAAAAGGGGAAAAAAAAGAAAAAGAAAATTCTCTCCCTGCTCAGCAGCTGCTACAATTCTCTGATGGAAGTTCAAATCTGCTTGCATTTGTACAGGATATTAGTATCAGGATGGTAATGAAGAGAGGAGATGCAAAGCTCCAGTTGTTAGATACTACAGAGAAAATAGTGGGAACTGATAGCAAGGGGGAATCTTTGAAATTTGCTGTCTACAATAATTTAAAATGAAAAATGTTGCTTCCAAAAATTTGGAAATGCTGTGATTTTTCCCTCTTTTATTACTGCTGTTCTTGTTATTTATTTGAAGTACATTTTATTCTTTTTCTGTGAAGGTCTAAGTGAAGTACTGTATTTCCAGTCAGCTCGAACCAACTCAGCCGAACTTTTTAATTCAAAACCAGTTTGCAGAAAAACTTTGTTTACCCATCAGTACCACTGGCTGTCACAGGAGCTGTAGTTTAAAGGGCTTGGTGCCTGGCTGTGCTTCAGCTTCCCATAAGGCAACATGCTCATGCAAGGCCAGTGTCATGGCAGTGGAACCCGATGGCTACACTGGAGAAATGTGTTTATCCCTGCAACACTACAGTAAAAATCTGAGTGGTTTACCTAAGGTACTCCAGCAAAGATAGACTAACTTGGCGAGGCACTTGGAGTTTAATGCATATTCTAAGGGAGGATTTAGGACCAAGCAAACAAATATGCACTAGCCTGTCTAGCGTGTTCTCTTCTCATGGCAGAGCTATCAGTGCCATGATTACACTGAGGGAAAGGAACTGTGCAGGACCAGAAGTGACTGACTGTTAGGGACCTGAGCTACAACCCAAATATCAAGCAGGGCACCTGTGGAAGTGATCTAAAAGTATTTGTATCCCACAGCAGCCATTCCCCAAGGGATAAGAAGCTGCCACGTTGTAAGGACATCAGTGGATATGAATGAGTAACTCAGTTGCAGAGGTGTGGCATTTTGGAGCAGGCTTGCTCTGTCTGTGCAGTTTATGGGAATAAGATGAAACTGTGCAAAATGCTTCATAATTGCATTATGCCATCTAGAGAAAAAGCACTTGCAGCAGAAGACATGACTGGTATTGGCAAGTCACTCCCTCATTGTCGTGGCTTTGTTTGTCCCTATGTCAGCAAATGTATCTAGGGTAAGCAGTGACTCTTCAAGATTGACACTGGGCAGTTGGTCTCCTTAAGAAGGTAACAGTGATGCTTCTTTGGAGATGACTGTCACCCTGGTCTGGAAAATGATAGGTCAGACCATTAAAACACAGAGATGATTTGCTTTTCCCCCCCATTTGCACTCTTTGTTTGCTTTCCATTTATTTCCAGTGACATAGTCTAGTTCCTCAAAGCCAACATGATGCAGCAAATGGAAAATTAAGCAAAGTCTTAAACATCCCAAGTCCTTCCATGCATGTATTCTTTGTTTTAGTGTAAAAAAATATAAAATATCATTTATGTAAAAGCCTTTTTTGCAGCGAGCAGTAATATTGCATTGTGGTTTATTAATATGAAGCAGAAAGATTTTGCCCATCACTGCAGTTACTACTCAGTTGTTGCCTGAGGATTATGAGGCTTTTAAAGAGATAATATGCAGTTATTTTTCCTGTTCTGGAGAGAGCCTGGTGGCTCTCTGTGTGAGTCAGCCGTAAAGCAGAGGAAGCACACACAGTGAATGTGTCACCAGGACCTTAAAAGCCCCTTCTATACTCTGTTGATGGTGGTTTGGTGTCTCACTATGCACCACCTGGTCTCTGGCCTGGTGACATTCAGGTCACTGTCCCACCTGAGCAAGTGAAAGGGCAGAAGAAAGCATATAATTTCTTCTTGAGTGAGTTGCCCACAGAAACAGCACAAGGGAAGCGATGAATATATATGGCCAGTCCTTTTTCTGAAGAGGCAGTGGATGTACTTAATGTGTTGTCATACCTCACAGGCAGGGAATTTTCTTTTAGAATTAATGTTGAAAACTTAAATTTAAGTAATTTTAAAGTAGCTTGTAGATTTAGGGAAATCTTACAAAATGCCTTCATTTAGGAAGCAAAAATCAGGGTGGATTCACACAGGTGCTGGGACAAGGTAGCATTTTGTTTTCTACCCTATGGTCAAAAGTTGTGAACAAAAGCAAGACCATTTCAGGATAAGCCTCAATTTGTGTGTGTGTCAATTGATGTGCAGCAGTTGAAATTCTGCCAGCCTGGTAGCTGGCCTCCGCTTTCCTGTGCCCAGGATCAGGTCCATGTTACAAACCCTTGTTGATCTAATCATAGGCAAAAGGAAACGTGATGCTGAATGGGACATTACAAAATCCAAATTGCAGGTGCAGCTCTCTGGCCGTGTAATTTTTGTGCCAAGAGTGTTTACTGGGGGAGCGAAGAGATGGAAAGTATATTACAGCTGCATCAGCAGAATGTCAACTTAAGATGGCTTTGCCAACAGAGCTAAACCTTTAGGTCCTTCTCATGGGAGCTTTAAGGTGAAGCTGTCTTTGGGGGCATGTATTAGCAGGCTAATGAAAACAAGGCAGTATGATTTTAACATATGAGAAGCATAATGGCAAGAAGTAGCTTGAGGTTTAACTAACTGATTTTTAATACATCATGGAAGCACACTGTCTTATTTGTGCTAAGCTGTTAATGCACATTAGCTAGCTAAGTACATGTTCTTTGCACTTCTTAAATCCCAGTACGAACAGAGCAAGAATAGTTTTCTTAAAAGAACATCTATACCAAGTTAAAATCCTAAATGCAGGCCCTAATTGGAATTTTCCTTTCTTTTGATTGAATATAAGTCTTACTGCGGACTTTCTGTATTTTCTTTTGAGGATGTCTGATGAGGGAAAAAGAAGAAATGTTTTTACATTGTTTTTTCTTTTTTACTTTTCATTGCTTATATTGCAAATGTTGTTAAGAAATAATGAGAAAGCATTAATCATTTCTCTGGCTGGTCTAAGACAAATGGAGGGAATCTACAAATAATACAAAATGCTTTGGGTTTGGTTTTGCTGATTTTTTTGGTGTTTTTTTTTTTTTGTTGTTGTTTTTTTTGTGTTTGTTTTTTTTTTTTAAATTTCCTAGTCTTAACTCATATTTCCCTTTCTCTTAATTTTCCAAAGTTTGTATTCTGACTTAGTATTAATATGAAGTAGTTGCTGTAGCTGCCAGATGAGTCATCAAAACAGCTTTGCATTTTTCAGGGGAATGCTAGATTTTGGCAATCTCTTCCACTCTGGTGAAATAATCAAGTGTCATGGTTTGACCCCAGACAGCAACCAAGCACCACACAGCTGCCTGCCCACCTCCCCCCACCAGCACAATGGAGGGGGAGGAGAACGAGGAACAAAAGGAAAGTAAAACTCATGGGTTGAGACAAGAATCGTCCAACAACTGAAACAAAATATAATAACAATAATAATAAAGATAGAGATAAAACCCAAGAGAAAACAAATGATGCACACACAAAACAATTGCTCACCACCACACAATTGCTGACCAGTGCCAAACCCATCCCCGAACTCCAATCAGTCCCCTTTCTGGGCAGCTCCCACAATTGTATATAAACTGGACATGGTGTTGTATGGTATAAAATATTCCTTTGGCCAGTTGGAATCAGCTGTCCTGGGCATGCTCCCTCATGGCTTTTTGTGCACCTCCTCATTGCCAGAGCATGGGAAATGAAAAGGTCCCTGACTTAGGGGAAGCACTATTTAGCAACAACCAAAACATCAGTATGTTATCAACATTGTTCTCATACTGAATCCAAAACACAGCACTATTCCAGCTACTAAGAAAAAAAACAAAACCTCTATTCCAGTCAAAACCAGGACATTGAGGAAGACAAGAGCTGCTGGATTCAGGGAATCTAAGTTGGGCAGCTTGTGCATCCTTTTTGGATTTGCCATTAGAGCTTCATTAGCTCAATAATCACATTCTAATCGCAAAATGTTTCTCTCTGTATATTCAACCTCATCCATCTCTCTTACAGCTATCCAAATACTTGCCAGCTTTATGGAAAGATACTACAGGAACTAGAAACAGTGGACACCAGCATCACATTGTAAAAGCTCTTGACTGCACAGCTAAGGGTCATCTGTCCAATACTGATGACATCTTGAATCTTTCTGTAGGGAGTTGAATACATCTAGTAAACTAAAGTACACTGCATGTTCCCCAGTCATCAATACATTGACTCTGTCCTGGCCAAGGTGCTCAGTGTATTTTAAGATTGACTCCTGAGACTGAGATCTTTAGAAAGCTGAAGAATCATACTGCAAGTTATAAGGGCATCTTGATTTCCATGTAAAATAGCAGGGGTTTGCCCTTTCTGTCTAAGCTGATTTAGAAGGAAGCATTGCTTCCTGACAAAAAGACCACAGAGCTTAAAACTTTATATTTGTTCTTTTCAGTCATCCCAGTAGGTTGGAATATCACGTATGCTGATCTCACCTTGCTTGCACTCATGCACACGCAGAGCATGATGGTGTCATATGCCCCTTTCCACAAACGACCATACCCTGACCCTCCTTCACCGGTTTCTTTCCTTATGGATTTGCAGTGCCTGGTACATCACCTGCAGCTCTGTTGTACTGTGTAGATGGAGTGGGGAGAGTTCACCCTTTGTGAAACCTAAATCCTTTGCGCAATTCTCTGTGGCAGTAAGAGCAAACCACTTTTTTCACTCCAAAGACTTAAGCCATAACAAATTCACACTTTCTTGTGTATGAACAGAATTTCTGCTTCATGAAGCTTTTTTACTGCAGAGCTTTAAGGGACTGCAGGCACATTATATATAAAATGTTGATTTCTTGCAGTTTCCTTTGGACACTTTTGAATGTTTTTGAATGTTCATGGCCTTTCTCAACTTCAGTCAGCAGTGCTTGATTTGCACAGTGGCATAGAAAGAGCTGTCGGGTGCAGAGCCCTTTAACAGGGTCATGGAGTCATGGAATGGCTTGGGTTTGAAGGAATCTTTAAGATCATCTGGTTCCAAACCCACTTCCATGGGTAGGGACACCTTCCACTCGACCAGGTTACTCAAAGCCCCATCTAACCTGGCCTTGAACACTTTCAGGGATGGGGCGTCCACAGCTTCTCTGAGCAACCTGTTTCAGTGCCTCACCACCCTCATAGTGAAGAATTTCTTCTTAATGTCTAATATAGACCTACCTCTTTCAGTGTAAAGCCATTCCCCCTTGTCTTATCACAACATGCTCTCAAAAAAAGTCCATCTCCAGCTTTCTTGAAGTCCAGCTCAGAAGAATGTAAAAGCAACAAGGGCCATTCAGAGGCTTCCTGTTACCTCTGTAAATATTTGCATGATGGCTCTCAGCATTCATACACAGACATTATGTTTACCAAAATGCTTAAATTTCTTAAATTAGCTTCATTTGTGGTTTCTTTGACTTTGTTTGCATGGTATTTGTGCAGATGGGTTGGTGTGATGGTTTACAGTGAACAGTCAAGAGTCTTGTATTAGCAGTGTGTCTCAATGGGCAAATACTTTCTCTGGTTTTTGAACTTTGACCCTTACTTACAGATATCTCCATCTTTAAGCCATGGAATAGAGGCTGAAAATTTCAGCTGGTGTGAGCAATGCAACCTCAGTGCCATCAAAGGTATATTGTGAACAAGGCATTGGCTTTTCACAAAACTCATGAACGGTGGATGGATTTGTTTCAGAAAGTTCTCAAGCAACAGTGAGTGTGATCTGTACATTGTTTGTGGCTAGGAGTTTGATCGGTGTGGCCTCTCAGTGTCTGAGTTTTACCGTTAATCAAATGATGGTGATAAGACTGGGCAATTTGTAATTACAGCATATTTAGCTAGTGCGGATATTTCCCAGGGGAATATTCTCATGAATCCTTGTTTTTCAGTGATATGCAGACAGTTTGTCTGAAGTCAGAGGAAGAAGCTTTTCAGTAACTTGCATTAGTATATGTACTCTGTTACATTCTTTAGCAGATGAGAGGAAAGCAAAGGTCTGGAATTAATTCATGCTTTGAAAAAGCCAAATCTGTTTGAACCTGAGTACCCTTTCCTGTTAGCTGAAAATTTCCTTCTCCCTTGCTGGGTGCTTACCAGATTTTCTTGAATGATCCTCATCTGCCTCTGGGCACTGGAGGATTGGCTCAGGACAGAGACAGGGCATGTCAACTCTCTCTATGGCATTACATTCTCTTGGGTGGTCGCTTGGTATGTACAAACACACACTCAGTACAGAAGTAACTGCTGGGTTTGTGAGTTTTATTTAACAAATACCATTGACAGCAGAGACCTGAAATACAGTTCTTTCTGTGGCATGATACCTCTTTAGACTTGGATCCCCTACTGCTGGCCATACAAGTGCTTTTGGGTGTTGGGAAGCATTCACAGCTGAGTGGGGATGTCCCATTTAGCATCGTGCTTGTGATAGAGGGTACTGGACTCAAAGTACCTGCTTGGCCCTTTCTGTCATATGATGACCTGCAGATACGCATGAGCAGAGAGAGGCTCTAAGAATATGGGCTTTCTGCTGGTATTGGTTCTTGCATTCTCCTCTGCATAAAATGTTTCTTGAATAGGGACCTTAGTCTGAACACTGCTTTCACTTCATATTGTGTTCTAATAATATCACACAAGAGACATGAAATGGCTTTGATCATAGGGAGTAAATGCCACCAAATATTCTTCTTCCTGCAGCCTTTTCCTTGCTACATTAAAAATTCATGGTAGTAGCAGTTTCTTCTTTTCAGGACTTAGCTACATCAGCAGATGGTGAGAGTGGGCAGGAATACCAGGGCATGTTGATGGACAGAACAGGGGTGTCCTGAATGAGCTGGGTGCAGGAGAAATTTGCACTTAATTTGCTTATGCTTGGTCTGTCTGAAGCCAGCCAGATTCACTGTTCCCCACTTTGATGAGCAATGACCTTACTGGAAAATTGTTGTAATTCAGTTAAACTGATGTGAATCTGAAGGTGTGGCTTAGTTTTCATGTTTGCTTTGTTCTTTGTGTTGCACTCATCCTCCAGCCAAGAGGAGGTTATAGGGAATGAGAGCGAGAGGCAGACTTCAAGAGGTGAAATTGTAGCCTCAGAGAAACTGGTGGCAAAGCTCCTCTTGATTATATAAGGGTCAGGATTAATCCAAGGGACCACTACTTGTCAAGGTTGCCTTTGACATCTCTGACACTGATAGACAACTTGAATGGGAAAATTCTTTGAGCTTTAGGCTCCTTTTTCCTCAGATCCTCATCACATCAGTAGGTAGCTCCTTACATATGGCAGCAGGGTTTTATCATCCCATGCCTGTAAAAAGCTTTCCTGCCAGCTCCTTCATGCTATACCAGCTGAAAAGCCATTTTTACTATTCTTTCTCATAACTGTATGTGAAAGTGGTTGCTTACCAAAACCTCAGAACCAGATGCTTGAGTGACTTGGAGCCCTCCCATTTCACAAATTCAGCTCTCCTCTGGACTCCCATTGATGTCTGGCAAACACAGGCTGATTCCCTGCAGACAGAAAGAATAGGGTGTAAAGGTGTAATGGGCAATGACTTTAGCTAAAAAGTAATCAGATATTCCTAGAGGACACTTGAAGTAGCCTCACCCACAAGTGCGATAGGTGTGGTATATGGAGTTCATCTTCCAGTCCATTCCTCTATCAGAGGGCAAGTAATGAGGCATGTAAGTGCCCTATTCAGAGCTCCATCTCTTCATCAAAGGTATTCTTTGGTCTTTTTCTTGTTACCCTACTCTGGTCTGATCCAACTGTAGTGAATTTTTTCACATCACTTGCCTTTGTTCAGCCAGCTGCTATAGTGTTCTGACCAACCTGCTCTTTGTCCTTCCCTGATCTCTGCCTGCTGGAAGACACTAGCAGCCTTATTACATTATTTTAAAAATACCAGTGTGTTGTATAAATTAAGAAGGTAATAAAGTGTCACTGAAGGCCAGGACTGTGCACAACCCCCCAGGGGTTTCACAGGAAGCAATGCTTCCATTTCTGTTTGGGTTGTGGGCTCTTTATTTCATAAAGCCCCACCAGCTGCTGGACCTAACAGGTTGCTGAAGCTGAGTAAATTGCCAATGGGGGTGGGGAATGCATTTGCTGGCACTTCAGGGCGTGAGCCAGGTCATGTTCCCACACAGATTTTACGCCCCTCCAGAACACCTGCTTATTCTCGCTCTTCCCTGGAAGGCTTTTATAAATAGCTCACACCAGACCTCTGCTTTAAGGAACTGTTTCAGGATGTGTGCATCCCTTATCCAGCCCAACCTTAGTGGCATCTTAAGCAGCGATTCAGGGAAGAATTTCTGTCCCTTGAAAGTTATTGCTTTTTCGGACAGGTATTGCTTCATCTGAGCAATTTGCAAGTTTATCCACACTTGGGTTTGTTTTGACTTATCTAAGCTGATTTAAATGTGTGTTGGGATGAAATGGAATCAGGGTGGTTCTGAGATGAGGTGCTGCTGCTGCTGCAAGCAGTGAAGCCCACAGGCCATACAGCTGCACGGCTGCTGCATCCAAGCATAGAACTGGAGGTTCCTTGGTCCTGTCTGACATAAGGAGCTGCTGGAATCACCTCTAGGAAAATGCCTCCTCTCCCTGAGAAGCCACCTTATTCCTGCACCTCTCGGTGGGCAAGTCCTCTGCTGTTCCCCCCAGCTTCACAGAATCACAGCTGAAAGAGACCCACAAGGATAATTGAGTCCAACTCTTAGCCTTGCACAGGACCATCCCCAAGAGTCACACCATGTGCCTGAGAGCATTGTCCAAACACTTCTTGAACTCTGTCAGGCTTGGTGCTGTGACCACTTCCCTGGGCAGCCTGTTCCAGTGCCCAACCACCCTCTGTGAGAAGAATCTTTTTCTAATATCCAGCCTAAGCCTCCCTTGACACAACTTCAGGCTGTTCCCTCAGGTTCTTTCACTGGTCACCACAGAGAAGAGAAGAGATCAGTGCCTGCCCCTCCTCTTCCCCTCACAAGGAAGTTGTAGACTGTGATGAGGTCTCCATTCTCTTCTCCAGCCTGAATAGATCAAGTGACTTCAGCTGCATCTCATACAGCTTCCCCTCAAAGTCCTTCATCATCCTCATTGTCCTCCTTTGGATTCTTTCTTATAGTTTAATATCTTTCTTATATTGCAGTGCCCAAAATTGCCCACAATATCCAAGGTGAGGCTGCCCCAGTGCAGAGCAGAGCGGGACAATACCCTCCCTCGCCCGGCTGGTGAGGCTGTGCCTCATGCCCCCCAGGACATGGTTGGCCCTCCTGGCTGCCAGGGCACTGCTGACTCATATTCAACTTGCCATCAACCAGGACCTCCAGGTCCCTTTTTGTGGCACTGCTTTCCAGCCTCTCATTTCCCAATCTGTGCATACATCCAGGATTGCTGCATAACTTGTACTTACCCTTTCCCTGTCTAGAGTTAGACCTAAAATGCCTAATCCTGGCCCTACACCTTTGCTATCTAGCTGATCCCTAGGACAGTGGTATTAATCTTGCATCTGTCAGCTCTGTTAGAGGCTGCTGAAAACACTCTATTTCCCTCTCTGGCACCAAGTGTTGGGCGTTTTTGGCAAAGTATTGGACTAGGAACAAAAGTGGTACAAAGTAAGACTTAAACAGGTACAACATAATATATCAAAGAGATAGTATTTAACAACAGGCAGCTATTTAGGCAGACAAAAGCATGATTCAATTCAGTGGCTGGATGATAAAGGAAATAACATTAGTGGTGTTGAAAACTTCTTAACCTGGTGTGGTAAGTGGTCAGTGAACCCAAGAACTGGGTGAGTTTCTGTGGCTTGAGGCAGGTAGCTGGACAGGATGATCTGAGAAGTTCCTTCTAGCTTTAAAATGTATGAATATGACAGGGCCTAACAGCAATCTCGGAAAGGAAGAGAAACTGAAAATATCAGGGTGAGGAGTTTGGAGGAGAGTAGTATTATGGGAAAGATGAGAAGAAAAGCTGAAACATTAAAAAGTATGTGTTGAAAGACTAGGCAGGCACTAACTCCAAATGCTGATGCAGAGACATCCCTGACCTGTAGCCTGTAAGACTCGTATTAATTGAGCCTGTGTCTGTGAGACAGTTCTCCTGGCTTTTCATCTTGAAGATCTAGACATGTTAAAGATGTGTTTTCCTCACATTCAGACCTGAACACAGTGAAATGATTGGAAGTGTTTTCAGAAGCTTGAATTCAAGCAGGTCATAGTTTCAAAGGAACCTTTCTCCAAATTTCTGCATACAAATTTCTCTCCCTGTTTGTTGCACGTGAGGCTTTCTGACAGTGCCTGGTCTCCTGATAGCATCACAAATCTTGACATTCTTTCTTGTCTCACTTAAGGCCTCAGTTTAAGTTTCATAAAAGCTGTGTTGGAGCTGCTGTAATGGACAAGAAAATGTACAGCACAACAGCCTGCTCGCTCTCTATTCTTCACAATAAAATTAATTCCCTGGTAATGATGGATGTGTAGCATGTATCATTTCAGCAAGACTTTGGAGCTCCTTTCAGAATCATTGCTGTCAGAATGATTATTCTCATCCATTAGCATTGTGTTGAGAACTCCATGCCAGAGCAGGTCATCGAATATGCATCAAGGCTCTGCAGAATGGGTTTGACCACCTCTTAGTTGTATAGAATTCCTGTCTGCAGCAATATACATTCCCTTCAACTGCCAGGCGGTTGTTTTGGGGCCTGTTAAAGAGTATGTTAGAAATAGGTCACGCCTGGCATGTTCTGTAGATTGTGTCTTGCAGACACTTTCTCTATAGTAGTGTCAGATCGTGTCAGATCACTTCGGTGCTTCACTCTTTGTGTACTACTGGAAGCTTATGTTAGGATCTCTGCTATGTAGCTGGAAACTTTGACACACCCTGAGAGGCAGAGCAATTTTATATGGTTAAATTAGGCATCTGCTCTGATGTGCCCTCAAGAGAAGATTACTTCTTTGAGGGCAGAGGAAGTCAGAGAGATTAACTTTTTATGCCTCTGTGAATGTCTCATTAAGTGATTTACCCAAATTCGCTGAGGAAATTGAGACTGTGTATCTCCCAAGTCCTGCTAGAACTTCCCAGGCACTGGGTCATCTTCCTGCTTCTCTATTGGGAGAGACTGTTAACCATTGTAGTCTCCTTCTGTGAAGTCAATCCTAATTATTTATGCCGAGGCAGTAAATATTCACCAGCACTGAGGAAAGTTTTGTGGGGCAGTTTAGTGGGATGGTTTTTGGATCTAAGCAAATAGAGCTACTACCTTCCTATGGGAAGTAAATTATTTCAAGACTTCTAGGGTTGAACTCTGGCTCCACCTGACTCACTAAGTGTTATGTGACATTGGTGAAGCAACAGTTTACTCCAAAATACAAAACCAAGAGAGATCTTGAAGCTGTCTTCAGCAGGAAGTACTCACTGCTTGTCTGGATTTGCATCCCTAACTCCTATAGCCACATTTGGAAAATACATGTTCACATACCGCCTTGTTACTGTGAGCAATGTCAGGACTGGGATCAGCTATTTCCCTGCTTCTGAAGCCACGAGACAGCCCTTCTTGTGAGGACAGGTCACACAGTTTCCCACTGGGACTGCTGACTGGGCTGGGAGATAGCAGGCAGCTTGGCTCCCTGCCATGCAGCAGCCATGACTGAGGAGTGTGGCTTCCCATGGTTTGGAAGTGATTTGGCACCCTCTGGCAAACAGCAGCTGCAGAGTCCAATCCTGAGGTGTAGTAAGGAAGTTGCTAATGGTATGTGATCTTTCAGAGAAATGGCAGTGTGACATCCTTGATACTACTGATGACTTTTATTCTTCTTGTATTTATATAAGGCTGGAAGAGCAACTTTTGTTTTAATCAAAAGAAAAGAAGTGTTCTCTGTGTCTTGTCCCTCTCAAGAAGGAAGGACCCTGTTACAAATGACTCAGTAGTTCTATAAGCACTTGCTGTGGTAACAACCAGTAATTAAGGCCACAAACCAACTGCAGTGCTAATTCTTTAATCCTGCTTGGTCATACTGATGAAAAAAAAAAAAAAAAAAAAAGGCATCTTTAGGCTGTATTTTCCTCCTGCCCGGCCTTCAGATTTGGTCTTTACATAAAGGTGAAACTTTATGAAAAGTCAAAGAACAAAATCTCTTTATTCAGTCCAACAAGTTTTTCTCTTTCAAAGGTGATAACACAGTTTTCTACCCACGCAGCACAGAATAAGATGAACTTCACAACTCGTGTTTAGCTGGTGGAAATCATCACAGCTCCTTTGACAGTGGTGGTGATATGTCATCCTACAGCAATTGAGAACCTGGCCCTTGACCTCTGAATTGTCCACACCAAGGAGATCAATTGTGGAACTAGATCGATTGCATAGTAACAAGATTACAAATTGGTGAAAATCAGCTATTGTTCTTGTACAGCAGGAAGTTCTGTTACAGCTCAGTGACTATGCCTAGAAAGAGGTGTGCATCCATGTTATCATCTACAGTTATGGCCTGAGTGTCTCAGTGCAGTAAATCCTTCTACCTAAGGAGGTCCTTACTTCAGTGGAAGCTTGGTCTTGTTGCATTACATGTCTGGATGTGAGTCTTGGCCCTAAGCTGACTCCAATTTTCAGCATCAAAAACCAGTCTAATTTATAGACTTGAAAAATATTCATAAAAACAATATCTTTCCTAAAGTACTTTAAGGAATGGTTACTTCTAGTATTAAATCTATATTACATGTATATTTTTATCAAACTGCAGAATTTTTTCCTACAGCATGTCCTTAATAAGTGCCTTGCGGATATAAAATAGTGGGATTGACGTTCCAGTCAGCACAGGATCATGTTTGGCAGATGGCATCCTGTCCTTAGCAGACTTCCTTCTCAGTTGTGTTATGGAAATTATTTCTCTGCTCTTTCCAGCAGACTCTGACCTGGCATAGTTGGAGGCCACTTTATCAGGCAGGTGTAGCTGAAGGAATGGACAGAGTATGGCCTATGAAAACTCAGAATCTGGGGAGAAGAGCATTTACCATTGAAAGCCTGCCTTCTCCTCAATTTGCCTCTAGAGGCATCTGCTGTATTCAAATGGTTTTCATTCTCTCTTCTAGCCCTGCCCTTCCTCCTTTTCTCCTATTCTTGTGGCTCCTTGTATCCCAGGAACTAAAGGAAAGTGGAACGTAGCTGCTTAATTGCAGTGGGGATTCCGCACTTGCACATCAGGGTAGAAATGTGCACAAGGAGCTGTAAGTACAGGAATGAAGAGAGGAAGAGATAACCACTGTCTTGCCATGGTATCCTAATCTTCCTCCCCATGTGGTGAAACCTCTGGCTCTTCCTTGTTCCTCTCCATAACTCCTCTGCCAATGCGACAAAATTGCATTTTCCTTTCATGGCTGAGAAGCTTTGAGCAGGCATTGCTGCAGAGTACAGCAGTGTATCTTGACTAAACACGTTATAGCTCACAAAACATCATATGTTTTTGCTCATTGTTGCAGATACCCTGAATAAAGTCCCTAGATGCTCAGACTCTTCTGGCAGAGCCCTTATACAATCCCTTAAAACAATTGCATCGGTCATGATAGGGTCTGGAGACTGGTGTGACCAGTTTTCTTTTTTGTATTTTTAAGAATGCCTTTTCCCCTATTCCCGCAATATTTGGAATCAACTTGCCAGTTTTGGTGTGGCTGGTAATGCTTGAAAGTCGAGTGAGAACAGTTGCCATTTTGTGGCTGTTTGTGGTGTGAGCTCATGAGCCTCGTTTCAGCTCCTAGAGGGCAGCCATCCACATCATACAGATGGCTGTTGCAGTTGGCACTGGGTGAAGCTTCCATGGATTGCTCCTTGCATTTAGCCACCTCAAGTGCAAAGAAAAAACCCATTCCTATTTGTGGACAGAGTCCATGCTTTTAGTATCTCTTGGCTCTCCATGAAAAGCAGATGGCACTTCAGGCTTTCACAATGTCAGTCCCTGAGTATCTGTAAAACTGAGCTCCCACACAGGTAGGCAGAGGTGACCTCAGTACTAGTCCCAGAGGATCTCAGCACTGCTTATCTCAGTTCAGTCTGCCCATCCAGGGCCAATATGGAGGGTTTCTGCTTCAGCTGGCTTAGGTATCCAGACTAATGTCTTCAGCATGTTTCCCTCATGGGGAAAGTAGGGGTACCCAGGGTGTTGTTTTCCTTCCAGCTTGTCTGCAGAACAATCCTGCACAAGGTGTCTGTAGAAACACAGACACTTTCCTGAACCTGTCATGCAAACATATCTATCATGTCTCTGGCTATGTCATATAGCCTGTGTTCATAAAATGTGTTGCTTAGACCTCATTCCCTTTGAATAGGGTGTAAACATTCTGCATTTGAGGAGGGTGATGTGGAACCTGTAGGGCTGTGCTCATGCTTCCCCATCCATTTCTGAACTGCATAGTGACAAAATTTGGTCAGCTAGGCTAGTCCAGCCAGTCCTGCACCTACCAGGAGTTTTGATAAATGACATTAAAAGGTGGCAGTAGGGATTTGCGGTGTCCTTGCTCTAACTGTTTACCTGAATTTTTCCTGAAGTTTTCAGAAGGTGGGAAAGTTAGAAAGCAGACCTGCTGTGTCATTATCTGCTTCCAGCAGGGGGAGTTGGGTCCAGAGAGTTATTTCTTCTGGGAACACGTACAAAAATAACATTATTTATTTTACTCATGAGGCACTCTCCTAGGATTTGTGAGATTCCTATTTGTTTGGCCTTTTACACTGAGGCAACCCCTTCCTTTTGCTTCTGTACACTTCTAAAAGCAAATAAGACCTATCAGCTTTAGGTTTGGGGGCGGGGGGGGGAGGTTTATTATTTTTCCCAAGGTTTGCAAGACCCTCAGGGAATTTCTTCCTCATCTCTCTATTTATTATGATTATTGTTATTATTAAATAGTTATGCTGCAGTGGTTCTCATGAGGATTGTATAAATGTGTAAGATGAAGACATCTGTACTGCTATATCAGCAGAGAGGGGCCTCTGACTCTGCTGTGATGCACCCCTCTTTGTAGGGAGGCATGGCCACATGCAGTCCCATCTCAAAAACAGGATATTACTGGAGTCTGGGGACAGGATTCCTCCCTTTTCCCCCCCGAAGCCCCCTCTGTCGTTTTCTGTATAAAACATATTGGTGCCACTTTCTATGAACTATATTTAACTAAGCATTAAATTTAGATTTAACTGGATAGTTATTGCCTCCTAAGTAAATACTCTGAGATAAGGAAATATTTAGTGAGCTCTAGCAGTTGGGTGGCAGATGCTTCTTGCATTGCATAATAGTTAATCTTCAACAAATATGTTTTCCTTACTCCACTGGCATTTAATTAACATACAATAGCTCTTATTAAATGTAGTTGAAACATATGTGGGAGACCCTTGTAAAAAAGATCCATGCAACACCAACTTGCAAGAAGGGTGCTTTTCTTTCATTAGTAACCTCATATGGGACCAAGTCTTTTAGCTGTACTCAAATTCTTCACAGGAGTGCAGAGGTTTCCTCTTGGTGATGACTAATGGCATCTCTGTCCCTTGCACTGTCCATCACCCTAGAGTGGTGGTTTCTAGTCAGAAATCAGGTGGTCTTCTTCAGAACAATATCCTTGTCAGGTGGCATCTCTCTCTGCAGTAGCTTGGGAATATCCCAGTACCACTTTAGTTCCTCATTCTTCTCCTCTCTGGTGCCATTGGCATCAAGTCTCCTGCAGAGGAAGTGTCTGACTTGCTGCACTTTTTGGCTTGAATACAAAGCAGTCATCTCTTTGCTGCTGCATGCGTGGCACTGGAGCAGCAGTGTCATGACCTTAGTCCTTAATTTGTGAGCCTTTAACACTTGCAGGGATTGTTTAAGTACTCATAGACAGTGCAGCCTTTCCATACCAACGCTACAGAGGCCAGTTTCTAGGGGTTCAGAAAGCAACTGGACACATTCCTGGAAGAAGAAAATCATTCAAGTACCATAAACTACAAAGACAGTGCCACTGGCTAGGGACATGCCTTAACCACAAATCAGTGGAAATAGAGAAGTGCCTGGGGCAGTACCACTACATGCTTGCCTTGTGCTTGTGTGCTTCCCTAGGCATTGGCTTTAGGCTGCGCTTGGAGACAGGACTAAGGGTTTAGGACTTTTGATCTGATCCCACTGGGCTATTTGTATGACACAATGACATTCCTTATATGTCTCCAATTTGGATCCACTGTATCCCACAAGGCTCCAGGAGCAGAGGTGAAGCAGGCAGAGTACAAGTGCTTTTTCCCCTGCTGCTCACACATGTAGCAGTGCTGCGATCCCTTAGGACAGCAATTTTCAGCCGATCCCCTGTGACTTTTCCTGCACCTGCTTCTCTGGACCCCTCTCAAGCCACGCCTTCCCTCTTTGCTTCCCAGTCCCAGCCCCGCCGTGCTGTGGCCGCAGAAGGGTTACAGTAGCGAAGCATCCCTAGGAGCAGTTCCCATCCCTCCCGCAGGCAGGGAGATGGGGCTGGGGGAATGGCAGGCAGGCATCAACAATAAAACATACGGCTTATTCCTCTCCATTAATTTAATCTCCCTCCTCTTTGCGGTGGATGTGGGTTGCGGGAGCGTCCCCGGGCGCGGGGCTCAGCTGCGGGCGCCGGCAGCCGGGAGGGAGGACAGGCCGAGCATTCACACAGCGGGCAGCTCAATGCCGGCATTGTCTGCGCTCCGTCCCTCCGAGGCTGGGAAAGGAGGTGGGGGGCGGGAAGGGCTGAGTGGGGAGACGTGGGAGGGATGGAGGGATGTACAACTGTTTATCTGGCGAGAGGAAAGTCTGAGAGGGGAAGAAGCGAAGCTTGAGGCTGCAGAGGCAGTTGCCAAGGATGTTGCTCTGTATATCAGCTAGCGTGTGGCTTCAGGCCGCTAAGCCAAGTTGTTTACACTTTTGGCCACAGACCCGCTTTCCTCACTGTTTTATCTTGAGAATATTGGCCGTACCTTCCTTCATTCTCTCTGCCCTGCTTCCCGTGCCTCCCTCCCTCCCAGCATCTCCCGGCTGCTCCTGCATTCTCTCTGCTTCCCGCTCCGCTTCTGCTTCCAGTTCCCCACTCGCGCTCTCCTTCTCCTTTCTCCAGCCCCCTCTTCGTCTCCTATCCCCTTCCCTCTCTGCCTCTCCCTCCTCCCCTTTCCAACCCCGTCTCCTTCGTGGCTTCCCCGCTCTGCCCTCCAGCCCTCATCCCTTCACAAGTCCCCTCTTGCTGCTGCAATGCCCCGCTCCCCTCCCCTCCTTTCCCTCCCCAGCCGCGGTCCGGCTGCCGTGTCCGTGTGCCCCCGGGGTGGGGGGCGCGGGGCCGGGCTGCGCCCCCGGGAGAAGGATGGGGAGCGTGGCTGGCGGCTCCCTCCGCGCCCGCCGCCGCCGCTGTGGTGCCGAGATGCCGTCTCACGAGTGAGGCTCCCTCCTCCCTCCCTCTCTCTCCTCCTCCTCCTCCCTCCCTCGCTCCGCCTGGGAAAGTGGGTTAGGAGGGAGCGCGGGGCTAAAGGCTGCATAGCCACAGGACCATCCCCTCCCGCAGCCACAGGATTCCTCTTGTTCCTTTTCTTTTTTTTTTTTTTCCCCCACCTCTCTTCATCACTCTAAACGGGTCGATTTAATTGTTATTATTTTGTAATTATTTTGCTACCTGACTTTTTCCTCTTGCTTCTTTTTTTCCCCCCTTTTTAACTGAAGGCTGTACTAAGACTTTTTTTTTTTTTAATCTTAAAAAAAAAATAAAAAAAGACAAGGGAGGCAAAGAAGCCATCAAGAGACTGAAAAGAGGAAGAGAAAGTGCCAGTTAAGAAGGACTGTGAAATCACCTCCCCTTTCTGGGGCTGTCGATCAGAGCGAGAGTTGTACATTATTATTGTTTTTCTTTCTACATCTATCTGTCCACATACACAGGCAGAGAGAGAGAGACAAGTACAGACAGTGAAACTCGACGAGACCAGCCATGGTAGCAAGGGCTCAGCCTGATCGGAAACAATTACCGCTGGTCCTACTGAGATTGCTTTGCCTTCTCCCTACAGGGCTGCCAGTCCGCAGCGTGGATTTTACCCGAGGTACCGATAACATCACCGTGAGGCAAGGAGACACAGCCATCCTCAGGTAGGGCATTTTGCCAACTTTTTTCTCCTGTGTGTGTATCTATATTTCTGTGTGTGCAACGTATACATGTGACGTGATACAGATTTGTGTGTATATGTCCCTGTGAGAGTGTGTTATTTTACCTCTCGAACTGCAGTAGCAGCAGCTGCTACAAACAAGCTCTGCATGTGTGTGCTTTAATATGAAAAAATGGTAAAGCTTTTGAATACTTCTTGCCACCACTCAGTCCTCTGTGCAGTGCTCTGGATCAAAAGAATTTCAGTGGGGAAGATCCGCTTGTGTTAGCTAGCTCTTGTGAATGTACACTTTCCACCAGCCCTGCCATATCAATAGAGAAACTGAAAAGGGATCCAGCTGTGCTTGCCAGATGTTCCATTGATCTTCCCATGCTTCTTTTTGTACATATGCAAAAACTTTATCCTTGGTGCTGCCAAAACTCTTGGGCAAGTTCTTTTGGAAAACTCTGGGGTTTAACTTTATTTATTTATTTTTCTGCCCTGTGAGGAGGGAAGATGGATACAGTAGTTGAAAAGGCTGGTGAAAAAATGGTGTAGGAGCTCCAGCACTTACGAAGCTTGTATCTTATTCTGTGTGTTGGTGTTCTGTAAGGCTAGATAAATGGGTGTGTGTTGTGCCTATGTATCTGGTCATAATGAGGGTGTCTTTGCACATGAAGCCTTGCTCACTGGCAGTATTGAGTGTTATATTTCTCTTTTTGTTGCGCAGGTTTTGTAAAGGTAGTTTTGACACTACTTGGGCTTTCAGTTAGGAGTGTCCCAAATAACTACATTGCAGTTGTCTTTTTCCTGTGGTTTTTGTTTTCACATTCTGCCTTGCTCAACTTACTTGCAATAACTTCCCTAGTGAAGGAAAATTCTGTGTGTGAGTGTGTGTGCACACTGTGCATTATAGCTATAAAACTACTAGGTGTAATTTAAAATAAGTCTGTGATCTGTATGAGGAGCTGATAGTGCACAAACTCTGAAGCATCAAGGGAGCAATCCCCTAGCAAAGCTAGCAGCAGCAGCAAAGTTTTCTTTCTCTTTCTCTGAAATAAATCCTGCTGGATGTCACCAAACGGTCTGCTATACGATCCCCTGTGTCCTGCATCCCTCCCATTTAATGATAGAGGGAAGAAGGATGCTAGAAGAGGGATGTGTGTGTTCGCTTACGCGTATCACTCCTCTCGGCTCCCGTGTGCTTCGTTGTTTTGATCCTGGAATATCCATTCAGCAGCTTCCATTCCCCAGCTCTCCAGACTTGTTAACTCAAATGTAAGATTTATCCACATGGAGTAATAGGATTTACAGAGTAATTCATCTGCCTTGCATATGCAATGGAAGCGGTTTAGATTCGACATGGTAAACACCTAACAAGGGGTGTTGCCTCTGACTCTGGCTTCTCTCCTTTCCCTTCCACTCACTAGCAATTCATATATCCCATTAACCCTTTTCTAGCTGGACTCCCAGCTGACTTATCCCATTTTTAAAGGCAAATCGCTTCCATCAATCATTTATTTTGGAGGAGCTGCTCAGACAGATGTTTGCTAGCGTACATTTGGAACATAGATCAGCAGACAAGTCATTAAGCTCACTTGCCCAGACAGGGGTCACTGGATTTCTATTTCCCACTTAACCTTGGAGCTTTTGAGTTTATCTGGATGCTGTGTGCTAAAGCTGCATTTGCAGCAGAGACGGCTAAGCGGATGGTGGAGATGGTGCCTTGCATGTGCTCTGTGTAAAGCATTTGCTCATCAGCAAGCTCAAAGGGGCTGCATGGGAGAGTGGTTTCAGTGATGGTGTGTGGCTTGCCAGTGTTATGTCAGGCACTAAAATAAAACACCTGAGTGAAATGATCCAGCTGTGTCAGCCAGATGTGTGCCAAGTGACACAGTCTGCAGGAGCAGCACACCACCCAGCCATGTAATGGTTTGCCCCAAGCAATACTGTGTTGCTGGCAGGCTGTGTTTCTGTCAGAGGTGACTGTGGCCAGTGTGCACAGGCTTTACCTCCCTCAGCCGCCTTCCTAAGCTCTTTAAGCAGCTCTGGCCAGCTATATGCTTTTCATGTTCTCTAGGAAGGGCAGTTGTCTCCTCTCCCTTTCCCTGAGACCATACCCAGGTTTCTGGGATGTTTCAATCCCTCCTTCAGAGGAGAGGCAGAAGCCAGGCTGTACTGAGACAGGACTGCCACATGAAGCTGGAAGGTGTGAAATTTCCCTGTGTCCCATAGATTTGAGGTCCTACGGGATAGGATTTCACTCCCTCAGTTTTAAAGCAAGTTTTCTCCTTTGGGGCCTTATACATTTGTATATAGGGTTACACTTGTAGGTGGAAGACGGGGTGGGTGGACTGATCTATGAAGTGGAGAAAAATGGTTTATTATAAGCTCTAATGTTCCTAAAGGAAGCCACTCCTCTGAAGCTTCATCTGCAGCTTGTTACTCAAATAGAATTATTCTGAGAAGTTTGGAGATGACTTTTTAAAACTATAACAGTTAAAATATTCCCTCACTATAGGACTATTAAAAATGTCCCTAACTCTAAACTGGCTCATCTCCTAAATGACCTGGCAGCAGAATTGATTCATTTGTTGGCTTTGCTGTAGGTTGATGACTTTTAGCGAGTATTTGGCATGGGGAAGTTAGGGAATTGCAGAGAGAATAAAAATAGCTCATGATGGACTATCCACAGGGAAAAGGGTAATGATCCGCTCCTTAGAGCAAGGCAGAAAAGAGAGGAGGGGTCTGAGAGCTGCAAACAGGTGAGAATGGCTGAGCAGAGTTGCTAGTATTTGGCCAGCTGCAGCCAAGAAAAGAGAGCAGGGTGTTTCAAAGATGACACTGTATATTAGTGAGCCTGTCAGACTTACTAAGGTTTCATTTTATAACTCTGTCTTCAGCAAGTGAAGAAAGACACTGAACCTTATTTTGAGTATTGAGAAGGAATTGTAAGCTACAGTTCCTGCCGATGTTTTGCTTACAACATTACAGTCATGAGGTTGTCAGGTTTT
This sequence comes from Scytalopus superciliaris, assembly GCA_013400415.1. Classification (NCBI taxonomy): domain Eukaryota; kingdom Metazoa; phylum Chordata; class Aves; order Passeriformes; family Rhinocryptidae; genus Scytalopus; species Scytalopus superciliaris. Next base: position 2,034,944 of record VXBX01001056.1, read on the forward strand.
GTCTGCAACTTCCTGGCTTGACGTTAGGAAAAAAAAGGAAAAGAAAAGGATCTCCAAACAGCAAATACTCAGAATATCCCCCAAACTAATTAAAATAGGAAAAGGAAAACAGTCCCCAACCCCAAATCTTCCTTCTGTTTACCTGCCTCCAGCATCCCTTGCCACCTCATTTGCTCTGCACCTGTTGGGTGAGCAGGGACCCTGTGCTCTGTTGCACACAGCCTAGCAAGGGAATGAGAAAAAAGAGGATTCTGGCTAAGTTTGGACATGTGCAGTAACAAAGGGTAGCTGCTGCAAACTGGAAAAGGGTGGAAACTGTGCTTCTGTGTTGTGTTTGCCCCTTAAGATGGGTTAGGAGCAAAATGGCAGTGCTTATCTGTGCTGTGGGATCAGGTAGCTCTACAGCATATTAGGGGGAAAGGATCAGTTCTCTCAGGAACCACTGCAGCAGCTGACCCCAAAGTGTCTTCAAAGCGCTATTCTGAGGGTGTCAGTGGGACTTGCAGGTTGCCCAGGGCTTTTAGTAGTCCTGGCACAAATGCATATTTGGCCTTTAAAGACTACTGAAATACAGCTCATCACTAGCTGGAACCAAAATGGGTCACATCCCCATTCCAGTCTGCTCAGTTATACCAGTACAAATCCACCAAAGCCCAAGGGCACTGCCAAAAATACTGCATTTGTCTTTGGGGCAGATTCCTGGGGACTGCTAATAAAGAGGTACAAGTGACTCATACAGGGCTTAAGCTGCTGAGCACTGCTCAGATGTAGTTCAGCCTGTTGGAGAACTGGGATCTCGCCAAGGCCAGAATTTGACTCATTGCTCCTGGGTTTTTCCAAGCATCAACTTTTCATCAAGAATTAAATCAATCTGATGCTGATGTACAGATGAAAATCAAAGTTTAACTAAATGTGCATTTTTCATTTTTTACCAGGTATTTTTAAATAATATGAAATTTCAGGCTGATAGCATGTTTAGGAACTTCCATTCTAATGGGTACTTAGTTCCTTCAAGTTACATGTGTCAAAGGATGGACTAGAATCAAATTACCAGCAGTAATGATAGTGCTGTTGGTATAATCCTGCAATATAAGCAATTTATGCAAACTCTGTTCTTGGGCTCCCAGTATTTTGCTGATATGTTACACATGGAGCTATGCTAGAGGACAAAGGCACCTCAGGCAAAATAGCAACACAGCATCACAACAAAGTTTATGCCCTATACAGTCATTTTAAAAGAAAAGTAAAAGCTGTTCAGATTACACTTATAATTAGCATATGATTTATAACAGGGAGCACTGAGCTGAGCCCTTTGCTAGAAATGAGAATAGGCATGTTCAAAGGTATAATGCTACATAATAATACAGTCTTGGCAGTAAAATTGTAACCTTGATTATTAGTGGTATTGTTGTGGTACTTAAAGGCCACCACTAAGTTGAGAAACCCTTTGTATTAAGGCCGTGCGAGCACAGAGCACAAGAGACACCCTCTTCTGCAGGGCAGGCAGGCTATTAGCTGGGAGGGACCCAGGCTGGGAGTGGGCAGGAGGTGCCTGGAGGTGAAGGGACTCGCCCAGAGTTGCATGGCCAGGGTCAGGTGCACCAAACCTAGCGACCTATCCATTAGCTTGGGCTGCCTTTCGGCTCAGCCACACAACAACCCAGCAAATGCCATGCATGAGGATTCCCCAGTATATCCTCGTCTGCACTGCTACTGACTACAAGTCCCAAGTGCTTTTCTCTCTCTCCAGTCTGTACAAAGCCTTCATTATCAAATCTAGTATACATGTGTTGAGAGAGGGTGTGTTGGTATCTATGCAATCTCTGCTGATACTTTCCTTTAAATAAAAAATAAAAATGTATAAATGTAGTAACAGATGATGTTGCAAAACTTCCAGGTCTGGCAGCAGATGGTGCCGTTATATGAAGGCACACATGCATCCCATAGATATGTGAGTGTGTGTGCATACATATGATAAAGGAAGCTGCAATATGTATATGGTCAAAGGCTGGTGATTAGCATCTCTCCTTATGCATATGCAATATTTCTGTAGGGTCTGCCCAGTAGTGGTGGGGGGGGGCCCTGTATGTTACTGAGCTTTCTGCAGGATGGGATTAACCCATCACAAGGAAAGGTGGAATGGAAATTGGAAAAGGAAAGGCTTTCTTTGGGGAAATTATGTATGTTTAATAACACTATATATACAATTTGCATTCAGAAAGATGGAGGAGGAGAGACAATATCAAACTATGGCTTTAACCTCCTCCCCTGAGTCTGCACACATACTTCAGCTTGCAGCTAACTACCATATGTTTTCCTACTTAGTTGACATTAAAATTTATATAGTAGTATGTGTTACCTGGAGTGTCTCAGAGTCAGTACCTCTTCCACTCTCCTCCCCAGCAGGTCATGAAGAAGGACCTAGTCTTAAAATAGCTCATAGTTACTGGAATTGGCCATCTCATAACTATAAGTTTTCAAGATATATGTTACACATACCTGCCCTTTATATCCAGACCCACAGGCATTTGATTCTGACAGAGCTGCAGGGCCACAGCTCGCTGCTGATGCAGTGGCAGGACTTCAACAGGCTTACTGCAAGGCTGAATATAGCCATTTCCATTGAAGGTACCTAGTTTTGTTGTCCATCAAAATTCACTCTGGTTTGTGTGAACTCATGCTCTGCTGGAGTAAGTGCAATGGAGAGCACAAGGGTGAAGTCAAGAATTTACTGAGTTTTCTTTTACTGTTCTCTTGCTGAAGAAGAAACAAATGTGATTTTCAGCTGAATCTGACACCAAAGCATTTGCTTCAGGCTTCGTGCACATCTAACTTGCCTAGTTTTATGGTAAGTAATGGGAGCTAATAATGATGAGTTTCACCTCTGCCTAGAAAATAGCTATTTCACAATAATCTCAACAGCCAGTCTCCCCTGTGTTTGTGTATTTCTGCAGATTTTTATTAGGAGCAACTTGGTTGTGTGGAAGAAGCCAACTGTGATCCACAGTGCTCAGCCCTATGCAAAGAGAGGAGAAATAGTCCTGCTGCAGCTCTGTTGGCTTCACTGGGGTTGGGCTTTTTCAGTGCTAGTGAACTTGATGGAAGTGAGCCTGCTCAGATTGGGCTGGAGTCCAGCAGATATTTTGCAATAACACATCTGTATGAGATTTGGGAGGTGCGTGCTTGCAGGTCCCTCTGCACAAGTGTGTGTTTCCCCACATTTGCTCCCACTTAAAAATGGAAATTTTTCTGTGTGTAGTTGGACAAATGTTCATATACTTTATAAAGTTGCCACACTTGCAACTGGGAGGCAGCACTGCTGGATGGACAGGATAAGGGTCTGCTTAATTGGTAGTCTGTTTGGCTTTTTCCAACTCCTGGACCTCAGTGATTATAACTAATGCTGGAAGTGTCCTTTTGCTTCAGTATGTCTCAATTGCTACAGCTGTTCAGGAAAAAAGCAGCAAGAGAACAGAATATAACATCTTCCTTTTCTGAGGCTCAGTGGTTAATACTACTGCAGATCTGGCCAATATTGTCCCTTTCCAGTAGCAACCTGAACCACTTTCACCTCTGAAATTTGCATTTCTGTGGCAGAGGGAAGTAGTGAAAACTTTCAAGAAGCAGGGAGGCTTGCTGTAAGAACCCAGACATTCCTGAATAGTTTCTCATCACAGAGAAAGAGCACTGGATTTAGGAGGGGAAGGGAAATGCCAGGGTTGCTCCAGTTTCCAGCACCAACCTCTGTACTGTGCTTTTGTGAAACAAAATGGGGGTGGTCACACCACTGTGCAGCTGCCACTCATGGTGCCACTACACCTCTTCCTCTCAGGGACAGCAGGGTGACCATGTTGGAGATGCACCACTGTCACTGTCCCAAATGTGGTATGTCTTCATGTATCAGTGAGAACAGTGCCTCACCAGGGGTGGTGATGATGCTTTTCTAGAGTAGGAACCCAGGGATACTCCAAGTGGGAATGTGATTGTACCTCCATAGCAGCTACCTCAGTGCTTTGCTTCCTTACTTCTTCTATCCCAGGATGGTTGTCCACTCTCACACAAGGCTGGGCAAGGGAGACCATGACTCAGAGCTGCACATCCAGTCACCTTTCATGCTTTCTGTGCAAACAAAACTCATGTTGAAATCCACTGGCAGGCAGCATCCATGACTTTGAATAGTAAATACAAATCTCTCCTTTTCCCTCTCTGTCTCTCTCTCTCTCTCTGTTATTAAGCTGACAGGCACTTAGCCAATTATCCAGTCGTCGTCTCAGCTGTATTTATGGAGGAGGAAGAGACAACGCACACAGCTCTTGTCTTCAGGGCTTCAGCTGAGTCTCCCTTGTGTGCTGTAGCATTTTCCCTTGTGCTAACTGCTTAGGATGCACAGGGAAAGAAACCTATGAAGGGGATTAGTGGAGAAGAGGGATGGGGGGAGCAGAGGCGGGGCAAGGGGCCTGCTCTCCCAGACCAGGCACATGCCAGAGCTGTCATTGTTTGCCACTGCTTTTGTGTTTAAATTTGGCAGAACACACGTGCCTTTGTTGCATAAGGTTGCGATGGATGGGGAATGCGATGGCTTTGGGTACTTGCAAAGTCGTTTTGCAAGGACCAAAAGTCAGAAACTATGTGGTGGCAGATTGTAAGTCTGTGCCTTGAAGTAAGGGAGTCACGTGTACTTGGGAATGTGGTGTGAATCTGTGGCTTGGATCCACCAGCCACCCCCAGTCCCCAATGCGGTATTGCGCCTAGAACATACAGCCTGCACTGGCTCAAGTGTTTACTCCAAACAGCAAAATTTAGTCAAATAGCACTGAAGTGTTCTGTGAATATTTTCATGAATGTTAAAAATGAATTCACTTTGGCTGCAGCTGTGCTTCCTTTGTGTGTGTGTGCATGTGCATCTTTTTTTCTCTCCCCCTTGTGAATAATCTGAGTGGATGAGTTTTCCTTGCCCTGGTGTTCATGGACAGAACATTTTAAACAGGTCCGTAGATGAGCAAAACAAGGCTCTAGCTGCAACTTCTGCTGCTGCAAGTCCCTTTCTGAGCAGATTTGCAGGCATGTGCCCCTTCCTCCCCTTACACCTAGACACCAACTTTGTGTGTATGCCTATGGTGCACTTGATATGTATTTATGTTGGTTGTTGCTTAGGGAGGACTGGACATGGTTCTTGCAACCCTGCATAAGAGCCCAGGCATAAAAGCACTTGAACAAGTGAGATGTGGAGCTGATCACAGCTCGAGCCACAATAATTTATGTGCATGTGACAAGAGAAAATTACCTTTAAACTCTGCACCCAACCAATCAATCTTGCAGCAGCCTGTTTTTGCTAGAAAAGGTGCCTCGGGCCAAGCCTATCAAGCTCAGAAAAAGAAAGGTTAAAATGTTCTAACATCATTATCTCTTTCTTTTTCTTTGGAGGAGAGAAGCCACAGTGACAAAGCCCAGCTAACTCCTTCACACCAGCTCCTTTGTACTGAGTTTCATTCCCACCCCCAACCCAGATTCCCAATGGGAGTCAGCAGGAATTTGTCTACTGTCAGGCCCCATGCTCTTCTTGTCAGAGGACAGAAAGGAAAGCATGTGACAGAGAGGATCAGGCACAAATAAGCACGGTTATTTGGAAAATCCCCAAGAGGAGAGAAAAACATCACCTCTACAAGGTAGCAACTATTGAGTGCTGCAGATAGCACAGGGATGCTAGGAAACCCCCATCTGTTCCAGGGTGTCCTCTGAGCTTGGACAAAAGTGAGATTTGGGGAGTGATTACTCCCTGAAAAATTATTGTCTCTTCTCTGCCAAATACAATATAATATGATCTGTAGTCTCCATCCCTGCAGCAATAGAGCAGGGAGCCTGCGCCAGCTAAGGCAGTTGTTTATTGGGGCTTCATGGGGGAAGGGGCATTTGAGCTCTCCTCCTTGTATGAGCAGAGGTATGTATGAATTGTGATTCAGTGGGCCATGTTTGTCCTTTCAGTGCAGGCAGGTTTATTAGCTGTCCCCTCGAGTCAAAGGACAGGGGAGATTTTAAGCTGGTGGAAGAAGATGGGGAGGGACTACCGCAGCCTGCCCTCCCCCCTTTTCACATCTGCTGCCTCCTTAGCCTTTTGAATGCTTTTTATATAGGGATGGTCCTTCCACAATCCCCTAACATTTCTCAGGCAGGCTCTGTCCCATTTCCAGCTCTTCAGACTGGCCCCACAGACTTACTCTGAGTCCCCCACTTAATGTGGCTCTTGTTCTTGACAATGGGTGACAACTTCTGAGCCCCACAGCTTACTGGGCACCCACACTCTTCTCCCCGTGAGAGATGGGGACATCTCCCGCCATCACCTCATTATTTCCTGAGCAGCAGAACCTGCAAGAACCTCACAACCACAGTGGTCAACCCCATCCACAGCAGACCACTCTTCTATTTGAAGAGTCCCTTTTGGATGCAGTGGCTAGCTTTCCCTGGCCAGTCAGTGTTGTCACCATGCCACTTACCCCATGCCAGTGATCACAGGGGTGGCTGGCAGGACTGTAGAGAAGCTGGAGAAAATGTGAGGGAGCAAGCCACTTTCCAGAGTCCTTTGAGCCGCTATGGAAAAATGAGACAGGTGCATCCATGCTGTTGCTGTCATTCACCTGCCATACATGCACACAGATGTATTTGTCTGTTTCTTGGATTACAGTGCAATTTAATTGAAATATTCCTAAGTGTGGTGGAGATGGCAGACATGGTTTTGGGCAGTAAAGAGTTCAGGACAGCATATGGGGTCTAAATGTGGGCAGCAATAACAGGAGATCCCATCCTAATGAGGAATAGAAAATGAGCTATTTCCTTCACTAGATAGCCCCACTCCCTAGGGCCTGTTGTTATTATACCTGCTGCTGAAATTCAGAGTTTGTCCAAAGCATCTGAGTTGGGCACACAGTGTCCCTCCTCCACCTTGCCTCTCCTGCCATCCTTAGCTGTTTCTTGCCAGCACAGAAAGGGAAGAGTGTGTTTGAAGACTTACCCACTGAGAGAGAAAGGATGGATAAGTTCATCAGAGAGACAGAGCTGAAATCTCTTTTTCCTGGCTCTCCTCTTGCAAATCACACACAGCAAACTCTTCTTGGCACGCTCCCCCATCCAGCCTGCTACCTTGCTCGATGAAGTTGTCTGTCACATCTCTTTCTTGCTTTCTCCATCTCTTCCCTTCCTCCTTTGCTTTCTTTCTCCATCTCATTCCATCTCCTCCTTCCCCTTCACCCCTGTCTAACACATGTTCTCATTCCTGATTCCATCCTCTTCCCCTTCTTCCTTTTCTTTCCCTCTCTTTGCTCAACTATAAATTCCCTTTTGAACTTCTCTCCCTTCTGGACTGGGGAGAGAGTGGAGATCTGGAGGAAAAATAGAAAAGGATGGGGGTGCACCACAGTGACTGCAGTGCTCTGCCTCTTCTGCTGTAGATGATAGAGCAGACTGAGCTCTGTTGTTGGATGTGGTCACTCAATCAGCGCTTTGTATTCAGGCTTGGCTTGCAGAGTATTCCCAGTGTATTTACTTTCTGTTCCTACACAGAATGCCTGGTGCCTGTATGCCCTGTGAGCTCATAGAAAGGGTATGTTTGTGAGGGCTAGTAAGAAGTGGGGCTGTGACATCAGTAAAGCTCTTCCTCTTCCTAGCAGGAATGTAGTTGGATGCCTGTTGCATCCCAGTGACTTACTTCTCCTGCTTTCAGTAGCAGTCCAAGTTGGAAACAGAGAGGTAGGAGAACCCACTCATTGACGAGGCATTTGACAGGCAAGAGCTGAGGCTCCAGACTGCTGTGAAAGCCACCTTGCTGCTGTCAGCAGAGGAACATGCTACAGTGCATTTGTGGTGTGCTGTGATTCTAATCTCGGAAGTTGGAAGGAGATATCTGGGGGCTTTTTCTCCCTCTGTTGTAGCTTTTTCTTGGGTGAGAAGCTTAACACTCTTGTGTGACGCTGACATGGGATGATGATCAGTGCTGGGATAAAGACCTGAGATTTTCTTGTGCAAGTGGCAAAGAAGGCAGATGCCTTTAAAAGACAATGGTGGTGAAATATTAGGGAAAGTTCTTGGTGTTTAAAGTGCCAGACCTCTATGACCTTAAAGAGAAGCATCAAGACTTTAGATCATGAGTTATAATTATTTCAGCCAGCTCTGCTCATTGCAGGGGAAGCTTTCCAGGAACTTTGGAGATGGCCCCATGTGTTTGTTATGAAACCATAAGATGCTACAGAAAACTGCTGGTATTGTAGCAGGGATGTTCCTCAGTGCTGGTCAGCTTTGTTATCGTCCTGTGGTACTTCCTTTTTGTAGGACTGGGACTCTGAAGCTTTGGTGAAAACCCACACATCCTGGCTGCTTTTACACTTAAGGGAGACCTGAGATTGGCATCCATAATCAGGAGCAGAAGGTGCTGCAGGCAATCTGTCTTCCTAGCACTGCATTAAACCCATTTTAGTTTTTTCAGCTAAATATCAAATTATCTGTCCACCCACACATCCTCCCCACTGCATCAACTGTGGTTAGTGATGGGCCATCTGTAGGACTTTTACCTGGACAAGGGGGTCCGTGGGGGTTCTTGCGTAACATGCTTTGTGCGTATTCATTGGCCTTTAGAGTGGCATTTCTTTCCTTCCTATTCTTCTGGCTAGTCTCCAGTACTGGCAATGAGTCAGAGGCATGCAGGTCTATCAGTTTGAAAAGTGTGTCCCGAGGTGGAGGAACACGTGCAGCTTTGTTCTTACCTGAGTTGGGAAGTAGTGCTTAAATGAAGTCCAGGTGGGTCAAGGACTTTGGACGCAGTCAGATCAGAGAGCCTTTTAAATGTGGGTTGAGTGTTTTTTTTCTTTTCTCTTTTTTCCTTTCCCCCCCACCTCCTTTTTTATTTTCCTTTTTTATTTCTTTATTTCTTTTCCTTTTTTTCCCCCTTGGTTTTTGTTGGTTTTTTTCCCCCCACATGCAACTCAAAGTGGAAACACGATCCCTCTGCCAGAGAAGAGAGAAGGGCATACAGCATCATTGCATTCTGCTGTAGCTGTGTTCCTGCCTCAGTGGTAGTGTTGGCTGCTTGCTGATCACTGTATCTGCTGCAGTAGAGTCCTGTGTCTATTTGGAGTGCTTTATGTTTCTAAGGAGATGTGGACCAGTTGGGTGTAATCCTGAAGAGGGAAGTGGGAATGATCAGAAGTCTAGACAGCATACTGATGAGGAGAGATGAGTGGGAACGGGGCTGTTAGGTCTAAAGAAGAGAGGGCTAGGCATGAGATAGGCAACACAGCATGCAGGTACAGAGGATAGAAAAAAATGGAATTATGTCTTCTGCAGAAGAAGATGAGGAGGAATAGTTTAAGACTGTAGCAAAAGAGACAGGCTGAATGTCAGTAAGAACTCTGCAACAGTAAGGATAGCAAAACATTGAATCAAATTTCCATGGGAGGCTGTGTAACTCCATCACTGGAGGGCTTTAAGGATGGACTAGACATGTACAAGGAGTGACAGATGCCACAAATGACGAAGTAGAACTGATCCATCTTTCACAGAGTAGGACAGACTGGATGGTTCCTTGAGTCTCTTCTACCTCTGCTGCTTGATTCTGTGCAGCCTTAGGGCTCAGAGAATGGCAAGATAGGCAGAAACACAGCTGAAAGGTTCAGAGAAGTGCCTAGCTGAGAAGCCAAATGAGTCTGATCAGGAGGTCCTTACCCATTTCTTTTGCTGTGGCTGCCCTTCTCCTTTCCATCTGAGGAGCACAATGTGCTCCAAGGAGCCTGTAGTCAATGTCACTCAAGTCCAAGCATGTGACACTTAACCTATCTGGCAAACAGAAGTAGGAATCAGTGTCTGATTTTCTTGTGCAGGGAGTCAGATCTTTCTCTCATCTGCTGCCCTTGGAGGGCCACAGGACCTAGAGGATGTTTTTACTATGAGTGTGATAGGAAAAAACAAGTCAAAGGCTCAGTGTTTTATCCTGGGAAAGTTTGATGATGTTGCTGAATGCTCACCTCATGAGGCTTTGTCAGCATGTTCTGCTAATGAAATGTCACCTTTTTCTGGTGTGACATCACTTTGAGCATTGCTATATGAGCCCATAAAGATTAGGGTCTACCCATGGTGTGGATGTGGTAGTTTATATGAGTACTATTGCAGCTTTTCACCACAGGGGAAAAGGCATGTGCAGTAAGGTCAGAAGCAGGATAGGCAGCAAAGCCTTTGTGACTACTGAGTGTCATGCCTTAAGCAGTGAACTGTGTGACATACAGAGACACGTAAAGCAATGAGAAAACTCCAGTGCAGTGAGGATGTAGGAGGAGAGTAGAGAAAGGATGTTTTTAAAAGAGTGGGGAGCAATTTAAGAGAGGAAAAGGTATTCAGAGAAGGAGAGGAAGAGCATAAAGGGGCCTGCTGTAAAGTTTGGAGGATTGTGTTTGGTGTTAATCTTTCTCTGGCTGTAGTGACCCAGGCAGTTGCTAACCTGGCCAGGCAAATTGCCAGAGGCTGTCTCCATTGCTCACCCCTCGTCCACTCTCATCCTGTCTCCGACTTATGTTTTCTTGTCAGCATTTCTCTTCCACAGATCGATTCCTCCTTGGCTCATCCAAGTGATTTTAAGCATAGAGAGAAACTTCCTCTTGGCGGTGAGAGATAATCAAGCTGAATATTACCCATCTCTGAAGTGCAGGCAGTCCGTGAGCAGAGCCAAAGTCAATATCTTGGCAGATGTTGCCTTGCATTGATTTATCTTCTCCTGGAGCAGGGTGGATGGCCTCGAAGAAGGCAGCACGGTCACCTGGCCAAACCCCAAAACATTTGCAGGCTACATTAGCTTGCTTGATTTGGTCTCCAGAAGTGGCTGTCCTCGGTGTCTGGGGGTAGAAGAGCGTGGTGCCAAACTCACAAATCCCTCCTGTGCTCCTGTGTGACATTGGTGTTACTTGTGCTGAGACACATCCTGGGCTCAGAGCACCAGCTCATGGTGCTCAGCTAATTCTGCCTCATTTACTGGCTTAATGGAGCAGGAAAACAAATGTTTGGGCTGCTGCTGGGGTAGGGGATAGGAACAGGAGATCAACACCCTGGAAAGGCCCTGCAGCACGGGTTTTTTTCCTTGCAGGAAATCTGGATGTGTCAGAGGGGAAAGCAAGAGGGAGGAAACTTCTGTATGAGCAGGGAGGGAGCAGCAGGAATGCAGATTGCTGTGCAGGACAGGGTGGGAGGAAGGGGGCTGCTGGCAGATAGAGGGGGGTGGTGGAGGCAGGCTGTGGGGGAACCAGCTGCAGGCAGGGGCACCAGGTCCGAGTGCTGCTCCTGCCTTGCCCTGTCAGAACACGCAGATAAAGCGTGCAAAACTACCTGTATAGAGTTCCAGTTCCCAGCTCTCCAACATAATGCACTCTCTGTTTTCAGAGACCTTTGAGCTCTCCTCCTGTGTCTGGGAGCTCCAGGTTTGGCTCTGGCAGGAAAGGGCCTCCAGCAGAGTAGGCAGGGGGGCTTTTCAAAACCACAGCTAAAGAGAAACCATCTGTATGATCTCAAGTAACAGACTTACATGAAAAACCTATTCCATTTGGTACCATCCCCCTCACTCAGCCCCCTTCCCCAACTCCTCATCTCCCCAGCCCTCCTGAGCCCTTTCCAGCTCCTCTCTGCCCACCCTGCTGTTTTCATGCTGTAGCAGGGGACACTGCATAGATACATATGCAACATCTCCGGTTCTGCAGTTTCCCCGAGGGTCTGGACAGATGCTGATTGTCTTCATGCCCAGTTGGGGACAGCAGGAAATGTTATAAATAGCACCAGTTCCTTGCATTGCAAAGACAAAACTTTCCCCTACAAGTCCATCCCTCTCCCAGGACTCACTGGGAGGTCTCTTAAATGTCACAGTGTGTTTGCAGCAGAGAGTACCTCTGGAGGCTTCCTGTGGGTTCAGGTCTTGATCCAGGCAGAAAATGGAACAAGTTTACTGAATCTTTCCTCACAACCTAATTCTTTCTGCCTGTCCTCATCATTTTTATGTGAATGGTACTTTCTGTTCAGAAGAGGCTTGGGACTGAAATAGGAGTAGCTGCAGAGGAGAGCACTAAAGATGCATAAGCCTGATGTGCTGAGGAAGGAAACAGGTCTGAAGCAGCACAAGGGATAAATATGTTCAGGGGCAGAACTAGTGTGGGGAGCCCCAGGTCAGGAGAACTGTGCTGGGGGGTGGTAATGCCACTACTATCACACCAGACAGGCATGTCAAGAGCAAAAAAACATTCCTGCAATAAAGTTATGCACTTTCCAGCACTAAAGATTCCCTCTGCTCCCCTCTGGAGTTGATTTGCTTCTGCAGGAGTACAGACTGCATAAGGAGCTAAAAGCAACCAGTTTAGAGCACAGTTGTTCGTTCTGCCTCTCCCCTGCTCCCTGCCCTAAGGCAGAGAGTATTGTTTAACACCTGTGGGCAGATGAAGCCCTTTCCATCTCCGTGGCTGACACCAGACTGTGCCCTGCTGACAGCAGCCGGACATCCCCTGCTGCAGCATCATTTCAGCCCTAGGCACTGCTTGCTGCTGCCGAGCCTTGTGTTTGCATCAGCAAAAGTTCCTGCGCTGGGGCTTTGTGGCTACAGGGACTGCGCTGTGCTTGCCAGCTGGAGATCTCCCTGCAGGCATGGGGAGGAGAGGCCCTGGTGGCATGTGCACAGTGATATTTAAATGAAAATTGCTCATATGAGATTCAAGGAGTAATAAGGAACAGTCCCAAGACTTGGATATCCTCCATCTCATACCTCCCAGTGACTCCCCAGTGCCTCATGGCAGCCCAGTTTGGACTGCTGTCGTATCATACATTATGCTGTCGGCCTCTCTTTGTGATTTCTGCCCTGTCCTTGCTTGCTCTCTGGTTTCCTTTGTGTTTATTATTCTAATTTATTGAGTTACCTGGAGTGTTTTCACAGACACCAAGGCTGCTTTGAAGAAATTAATGATTGTGCGTTCTGCTTGTTGGTGCCTTGTGTAGACTTTCCTTTTACGTGATGGAGCCTAAAATATGCTCAGAGAAAATGAAAATGTTAACCTCCATTAAAAACATACATAGTAAGTTGTTGTCAGATCTATGCCAGACCACATGGAATTACTTGAGATTATTTAGCTCAGTAGTCCCTGTCATTTCTGAATCTCATACTATTTTAATTAATTTTCCCTTTGCGACAAGTCACTATTACTGCTCCCATTTTGCAGTGTGGGAAACAGAGCTCAAAAAGGAGATTTGTCTCAGCAAATTAGCGGCCAGACATAGGTGATGAAACCCCTTGCAGGCTGGAGCCCTGGGTTATAGGTCCTGTTCAGAGCTCTGCTGCCTAACTGGCTGCTGGACTAGGATATCACATAAATGTATCCTAATGTAATATAAAAGCAGGAAATAATCTTTTCTCAATTGCTTGAGAGGCCAGAGCTTGGCAGTTCCAATTCAGTGTAAATGAGGCTGTGGGAGGGAACACTCAGCTTCTTTCCTGTTCCCAAAGAAATCAATGACTGGTGCTTGCACCTGAGTGTCCTCCTCAGTGAAATGGAGATTCTGGTCCAGAGAATGAGCATCCTTGTAAAGGAGGAATGCAGATTCGTGTGTTTCCATAAACGAAGTGAGGAAGTTGAGAGGAGAAACCTACAGATAGCAGTGCAAAGTGTTTTGTTGGGTTTTGATGTGCTTATTCACTTATATGGAAAAGAGTAGAGCAGGAGATCAAAAAAGGTGGTTGCAAAGTGTGTAACAGCTCACACAGCTCTGTTGGGAAGATCTAGATGGGGTCATAGGAAATGACAGACCTGTAAATCTTGGAACCATGTCTGTGGCACGTCCTTTCAGGGACTGATACTATAAATCTATTGAAACAAGCTGTCTGTTCCCTAGAAGTTTACTGAGAAAGTGTATTCCCTGATTGGTCAGGGAATGCCAGATGCAGCATTTTGTGGAGATTGCTCAGAGTCACTATGGATATTGTGATACAGGGGGAAATTTTTAGCTGCTGAGACACAAGCCATTTGAAAAGGAAGTTTCTTTTCAGGTCCTCCATGGACTCATTAAAATGTAGGATGATCATTTTCCTCTCTTACTTGAACACTTAGAAGTCCTTAAGAGAGAGTGCTTTTCAAACAGACTCTTGTTTAGCATATACGAATTTCCTTCCAAACAGAAGAATTTAAGAAACAGCAGATGATAGCAAAACCCTTTTACATCAGTATCTTGCATTTTAAAATTTGCATTATATAAGAAAATACAAAAAGCCTCCTAAGTGGGCAAATATGCAGAATCATAGAAATAACTTGCTGATAGGAGGAATTTCTGTGTCCTGGACAGATTGTTTCCTGCTTGTGGTCTGAAGCAAGAGGATTGATATCACTGGTGTTGAGGGGAAGGGGTTGTGAGAAGGGGTTTTCCCATGTTCTAGAAAGTGACCATTGTTATTCTTGCAGTTCACATAACTGTATTGTACTGCTTTTAGGGATAGCGTTAGGCCTGCATGTTATCTTGTGGCAGTAAGTTCCATGCGTTATTGCACGTGGTAGGAAAGCAGCAAATCCTATCTAGCCTCAGATGGGTAGTGTTTCAGTTGTATGGGATGCTCCCTAGCTTTATCAGGGTGTTTGCCTTTGCTGTATTCTTCATTGGTTTATATATCTCTACACTGTCCAACCTGATTTGTTTCCTCTTTTAAGCAAAATGCCCCAGTGTTTTCAATCTCCCTTCTTGGAGAAATTTTGTGAGGCCTCTAACTCATTGCTGTCACCTGTCCCTGAACCCTTTTTATTTCTATTATATCTTTTGCAGATAGGATGACCTGATATGGGACATTGTATTGCAGTACAGTACCACACTTGGCCTTGTTTTTTCTTTGTCTCACTGCAACCTATCATTATGCTTGGGTTCTTTCCCATTCTGAAGAGAGGATTTTTATGAGTTTACCATAAGTGAAGTCTAATTTTTTTTTAACTATAGTAATGAATTTAGAAGCCAACAAGATAACTCAAATAATTCCTTATAGAACATGCATCACCTGACATCATGTGCTTGGTCAGTGCTACTGCTTAAGACAGGGTACAGCCCAGCAGAATGCCTTTTTCTCAGTTATTTGTAAACTGAGTCGATGAGCTGCTCATTTGTGCTCTTGCTTTATGGAGTCATGCTCTCCTTTTTTTCCCTTAAAATTAATTGCTTCTTAAAGTGGTCTTAGTGCCTTCCCTGGAATCTTTGAGGTGAAGTGTCACCTCCGCTAATGGTGTAAGGATGAGCCTGTGGAGAGGTCGCTATGCTCTGCTCATCACTCAAGCACAGTCACCTCTGAGGTGGAACCCTGCAAGCATTAAGCAGCAAATAACAGTAGGTTCAAGACCAGGAAAGGAGAAGAAATCATCCAGTTGGAGCTGCAAAGACTAGTTTGAAAGGCAGGTTGTAATTAAACTAATCGGAATTCAGACAGGACTACTGTCTTTGCACTCTTGCCTTTGAAAAGTGTTGAGTGATCTTTGATTATAAGTAGTCTTTTTGTTTATGATCTTATAATACAAAAGATGTTGCCAAAGGAACATATTGTCTCCAATATTTAATCCCATGAAGACAGAAGATACTAAGTAGTGTCTTTGAGTAGAGGAAACCCAAAGCCACCTGACAGAAACTTGTGAAACCCATCTTCCTGCTGCACCAAAGCACGGAATATCCCCAGAACTCTGCCACTGCACATTGTTAGAATAAATCCCTCTTCAGCATCTTTCAAAGGTCATGAGATTATTTTTCACAGGTGAGGAAGTAGGGGAAAAAGTATTCAGGCAGGAAGAAATGGACATGGAGACTGGTGAATGAAAGCGTAGCTGTAGAAATCAGAGCAAGGAAAGGAGGAATGTTTCATATGTGCTCCGTTAGAGCAAACTCTTTCAGGCCTGCCTGTTACTTGACCATTTGCTAGACCATTGTGATTATTTCAGTTGCACTTTATTTGAGCTATGTTATTTCATATGAAACAAGAAGTCCTTTTGCCTTGTAACAAACTTCTTAAACCATGTGACTGACCTCAGATCCCAGGAGGGCCTGCTGGAGAGTACAAATGTGGAAATGAAAAGCATTTGCACAAAATACACGATAACTGCTTGGTGTAGATTTGACCTGAAAGATACTCTAATAAGTTGCTGGTAGCAGAGACTGAGATCACATAATGCTCAACAGAAATCCAGCAGTGAATAGCTTATTTTCTATTATTTTTCTCCTATTTAAATTAAATGAGGGGGAAAGTTGATATTCTAAGTCTGTATTTCTGAAGAACAGTAAATCCAGGCATGTCTCTCTAGTAAAAGCCTCTAGAGTTTTTGATCTCCTAAAAGTAATACCAACCTAGCGTGTGTCTGATACAGACTATTGGTATATACTTCCCAGAATCTTTGGAGTGGATGGGAATATGCTTCCTTTTAGAGTGTGAAATACAAAAACTGCTGGCTTGATAGTAGTGTCAGAGTTCAAGGTCTGTCTGACCTTCTAGGAAAAAAACAAATCCTATCTATGTCCAGTCCTCTACCTGCTTCCCCTCTTCTGGGAGGAATGAACTGTGGAGCCTGGCAGAGCTGGAAGTCCCCAGGACTCTGGTACATTGCAAAGTAAGACAGCCTTTCCTAGTAACAATATCATCTCCATCCCACGCTCCTTTCCTCACAGAGAGCAGTTTGCCTCCCACTCCATCTCTCTAAGTTCTCTCTCTGTTCAATCCTCCAAAGCATTTTACAACTCTAATTAGACACGTATCTCCAATTTACTACTATTTAAAAGGGTAAGCAGTTAATGTCGTAAGACTGAGAATGCCTGGTAATTAATTACTAACTCCAAGGACCTGGCTATCTCTCTAACCAGCCTTGTCTCAAATAGCATCTCTCTCTGTTAAAACCTCTGTTCACAGTAATTAAATAGTAGGGAGGAGGAGCACCTTGGAGTCTGCCCAGCCAAGTCTGTCTGACACAAAGTGCAGCTCTGTCAGGCAGTACTTTTTTATCTGACTACACAGCATGGACATAATGGGCAAACAAGTTTTGATGACTACCAAGTGCACTCCAACTTTATCTGAAGGAGACTTCTTTAGCAGGATCCCTTCTGCACCACTGCCATGGAAACAAAAAGCCATTTTGGATCCTCATCATCCCTGGGAAAACAATACATCCCTAGGAGGATTACAGGTCCTCCTAGCAGTGCTCCCACCCTGTTCCCAAAAGCAAAGCATTATAAGCTGAGGAAATTGGTTTGTGCTGCTGCCCCTGAACACTGCTGCACTTTGCCTTGAAGCATCCTGTGGAGCAAAGCCTAAGTGGCACTTGGCTTAGGTTCTGCTCTTTACAATAGTCTTCAACCAAAATGTTTGCAGGTGGAAATGCTGGTGTGTTGGTAACAGATGTTTGTTAAGCGTATACTGTGCATTATGTGGAGATGCAGAGGAAAATGTTGAGTGATGAGGGAATCTGTGGTTTGCAGTGAGAACACAATGGTAGGAAGGTAGACTTGTAACCTTGGATGGTTATTGGCTAGCTGCATGCATAAATCCCATGTCATCAGTGAAAAGTTTTAAATACAGATGTGTCCAGATGCAGTGAGCACAGAGATAATGTGGGAGATATGATAGCAAGCCTGGGAAACCCAGAGTTTGTTCTCTGCTCTGCTTCTTACTCATTGTGTGTGGACTTTGGCATGTCATTTCACCTTCCTTGTTTTCCCTTTCCTATGATAGGGATTAAAATACTTAACACCTTCAAAAAATGCTTCAACCTCTATTAATGAAAGGTGCTAAGTCACGCTTGGGAAAAGCAGGGTTTCTTTACTGTCTTCTGGCCAAATTTCACTTTGGTGAATTTTCACTTTAGGTTAGGTTCTGAAGGAAACCTCTGTACTTTTAAGTGGAACAGGTATTCTTCAGGTCTTCCTTAAACTGTCTTATGGTGCATCTGTGCATTGCTAACAAGCTCCACGTTTCACGTCTAAAGGGAGATGCCCTTCTGTGAAGACTGAAGTGATCATTCATTGTTCCTTCTCCATCTCCCAAAGGTGCTGCCAAACTTTAATGAACTATTCATCAAGTGCTTTGAGATCTTTTGATAGAAGCAGTCCAGGCAAGTGCATGATTCTCAGTGCATAGTGAGAGGGTGACATCCACCTGTTTATTCATCAGCTTTATCTGCAGTGAATAAATAGCCTTTTTCTTTGGACAGGGAAGCCCTGCAGCAATAATGCTGTTGCGAATTTGACATGTAAAGAAAGACAAAGTTGTAATTATGTCAAGCTCTTCTTTCTAATTGTTTGAACTGACCAGATCTATGGAAAAGATAGAAGGTTAGGTTTGGGGTTTAGTTGTGTTTGCTGTTGATTGGGTGGTTGTTTTTTTAAGTGGCATTTGCTTGCTTATCATTTCACAGAAAAGGCTGTTTTTCCAAACTGGTCAGGATCTGTTGCTGTAAGTTGGTCAGAGCTGAGCTTTTGTGTTCAGGGCTGTCTGTGCAGTCCTTGTAATTTTACCTCTGTAATAAAGCTCTGTGCATAGCAAAACTCAAATGCATTTGATGTGCCAATAAATCCTGTGGCCTCACCATGGAACCCCTTGTCTCCATACGCATGTGTGGATAGATGGTGAAGCAAGTGGAAGATGAACATGTCAGAGTGAGGGAGAGGTCTGATCTTCATGCATATGTCTCTACTGCCTGTACATATAGTTATCGAGTCTACAGTGCCACAATATTCCATTTTTACTTTGAAAAGGCTAAGCCTCAAAAGGACAATGCATTTCACTCCTGCTGTCACAAAAATCTTTCCCTCTTCCTGCTCCAAGCAATCTCTTTCCATGTGCTGAAGATCTTCCATACTCTCTGACCCTACATGTCTGTGCACTTTCTTTTTCTACTTCTTGCTTCTCTTTCTCATTTTTTTTCTTTCATCCTCAATTTCCTTTAGTTTTCCTTCTTTTTTAAACCTTCCTTTCTCATTCTTTCCAATTTCTCTCTTCTCCTTTATCTCCGTTTACTTTTCCACCCTTATTCCGGTGGTCTGTCCTCATCCACTTCTCTTGAAGTCCTGGCTGCAGCAAGGCTGATGGACAAACAGCACTCAAATTGTCCAAACTCTCCTTCAAGTAGTGCCACTTCCCTAACCATGCATGAGTCACCCCTTCTTGCTCGGCTTTTGTTGTCCTCCTGGCAGCCTGGGGTTGGTACCAGCTATATCCCTTGTGAAGTGCCTTGAGCTCTGCTTATTCCTGCTGTGCCCATGTGAGCCAGGGCCGTGCATCTGTATCCCCTTTTGCACACAGGCCCTGAGCACACAGATAACAAAAAGGAGAATCCTTCTTTAGGGAGCTTATGCTCCAAAAGTTGGGGATAAGAGGTGAATGTATAGAGAAAGGGAGCACATGGAAAGCGCAAGATACTGCAGGTTGGCATAATACCGTCAGTCAGGTCCTATAGAAGCACTAAATAATATTATTCCCACTTCTATTTCCTTTTCTGCTCTCTTTTCTATCCTTTTAATCACTTTTGGGTCTTCTTTTTCTTCCACCTTAGAGATTAGAGGCTTTGTCATTTTGTTTCCAAGAAAAGGGAAAGAGTGCAGAGTGTTTTCATTAGGCCAGGGGCTGGAGGGAAGGAGAGAGCCGTGGTATTTGCTAGCTTTAATCTTTATGGTAATACTTCAGTAAATATCTGCTGTTCTTTCTCTCCTGTCAGTGTGGCAGCCTGTGAATGATATGGAGCCAAGATCAGGGAAGAAGAGGGAACTGCAGAGAGGATTAGAAGGTTAAGATAGGATTACAGGGTCAAAATGGAAAAAAGAGGAGAGAAAAGAAACAGTAAAAGAAAGGAAAAGAAAATGAAGTGTAGTGGTTGTGACAGGGAAAAGGAAGGCAGGAGTACAGGGGAGAAGAGAAGATGAGATTTTTATGAATGGGTCGATGCATTCAAAGGTCCTAGAGTCAATAGTCTCTCTAAAATGATTTATTGAAAAAAAATTAATTTGTTCTATGTCATTTCATGAAAATGTTTTTTTTCCTTTCATCAGTCCTAGGGATGGGGTCTGTGAGGGCTGAACTGAAGGGATGCACAAACACTCCATTACCGCAGCAACCCTGCCTGGACAGGAAGATGGGAAGTGTGGCAGCTGTGTCTTGTCAGAAGGGGTGCAATAGCTACCACAGTCACACAGGTGAAGGATTGAGTAGTGGGAAAGTTGTTGCTCAATAACCCACTCCCTTGGGGTCCTACTGCTCAGTGCCCTACTTTTTGAGTGCCTCTTGCTGAGAGTGACAGAAAAAGAGAACAGGGTGTGAGGACGTGTTTGCTTGAACTCTGTGTTATGGAGTTGAGGGAACAGTTTGTGAGGCGCATTCAGATTTGGGGCTTTGAACATCAGGGCAGTTTCAGTCCTGCTTTTGGTTTGTGTAATCAATAGGAGATAATGGGTAAAGCTTGTTTGGACTGAGAAGGAAATGACCCAGACCACTGCACACATTTGAGGTATTTGGATGAATTAAACCAAACAAGTCAAATGCCTGATCTGCAGTTTCTCCTCTAAAAAATAATGACACAAGAAAATCTAACACAAATACAGCATCAGGGCTTGGTAACAAAGCTGTTTGAGTCAGGGCAAAATGAATACCTCCCTTACTCAGTGTGAACTGAACTTCACATCCAAAATATTCTCACCCCTGGCAATGGTAGTGAAACACAAGCATTCCTCTTCTTGCTACATGTCACATAATGAGAAGGTGCAGAGGCTGTGAAATGGCTTCTGATCCGATGTCAGAGAGGGGAATGGTAAGAGGTAGCAAGAGGGGAGCTGAGCATGAGTTATGTACCCATGTGCTTTCCCAAGCAGTCCATGAGGGTTGGTGTAGCTCTGCTGCTGGGCTAGCGTGAGTTCTGCAGGAGGCATGAATGCCTCTCTGGAGACAGGGATTAGGAGAAAGGAGCGCAGCGCTTTCTTTGCTTCAGACTCAGTGCATTTCATGGCAGGTTGCAGCCTGTAGGCCTTACAGACAAGTTATTAGATGCACTGTTTTTCGGTACCACTGGGACGTGCAGCAGCTGAAGAGCAGAGCTGTGAAGTCTCCTTTGGCCCTCTCTGTGGGTAGGGATAGATTCTGGCTGGTCCATGTGTAACTGAGAGGTTAAAAGGAGCATTTCTCTTTTCTTTTGTGTTTCTTTTTTTCTGAAACAACTCCTGCTTCTGTCAGAGCATGTAGTCTCCGCTTCTCTCTCTCCCTAAGGGAGTGAAAGTTCATTATAACTATTTTTCTTCCTTTCTTCCTGTTCCATTCATGCTTTGATAAGCTGGAGGTGGTAAGTCCTGCACTCTTCTCCTTCTCTGATTTAACCCAGTCATTCTGTGGAGCGGGGCATGATACTTGCTATCAGATGAAGTTGGGATGCTCTTAAAAACTAGACAGCCCTTTGCTTCAAAATACAAACCTTTTGCCATTTCTTTATCTCTCAGTTCTCTCAATTCTCCCTTTATTTGTGCCTGTGCTTTCTGAAGTCACCCTATAACCTGTATTACTCAGCTGAGATACTGCTGGCTGTAGCTCGTCTGAATCATGAGTTTTTGCTCTCTCAGACCATGTTCTCTGGACAAGTTAAGATCTCCAGAGGGCCTCGTGAGCTTTTTGTAATTGCTATCTGCATCCAGACAGCTGGACTTCATTTTATTTGAATTTAATAATAAGCTGCTTTTCTTTAGCTGTAAGTTGCAAATTATCAAAACCCATCAAATCCTTTCCATTGAAACTAAATTTATAGTCCCCAATCAAATCCAGGTTGACTGGATGCTGAATGGTCTCGGGGAAGGACTAGGACAACTGCTGTATATACAGGGGTGGGAATTTCTTTGATGTATTTCACTAGGGGCAATGCAAGACATTTCTGATATAATGTGATTGTTCAGAGAAATGCCTAAGCTGCCTTGGCTCTGTGTATTCATCTTTAATTATTAAAATAGGACAGATAATTCACAGCCCTTGAGGTCTTTATTTTATTTTTTGACAGTGATATTCAATGTATGTTTGGCCAAGGGGGAGAAAGGTAGATTCCAAGAGCAACGGAACAAAGCAAGAGAGCAGAAAGAGGATGAAGAAAAGCAAAAGGAAAGAAAGATATTAAAGTGAAAAGCATGTTGGAAATGAGAAAGAATGAGGAGTAAGTGGGGCGAAAAAGCAGAATAACCTAATGGTTAATTGTACATCTTTTATTGTCATGCACTGCTCCACACTGAACGTAGCCATGTTGTTGCTTGTTATCGCATACAGCTAGATGCATATTGGTGATCCATCCACTGCTGTGTTTTGTGGAGGAGTCCAATGTGATGCAGCTGAGGCAGGCGCTCTGCAGGGAGAATGAGTGATGGTCCTTGGTCTAACATGTTCAAGTGCATATGCATTTGCATCAACTCACCAGCAGAGCCAATTGCCAAACAACAGCTTCTTTGAGGGGGTGTTTTCAGAGAGTTTGGAGGATGAGATTCAAGAGAGGTGAGGAATGGAGAGGAGAAAATAAAAGCAGAAAGAGAGGAAGAAAATACCGATAAGGAGGAGAGACTCAAATCACAAACAGGCTGCAATAGAGTCGGAGGGAATTAAGAAAGACAGACCACAAGGTAACAGCAGATCCCAGCAAGTTGAGAGGCAGTAATGTCCTCTTGTTTGGTCACTGTCAGTCAGTATAAATGCTGCTGTACATTCACAACCAAAAGGGCTTAGCAAAGCTAATGAGCAGGGAAAGAATGAGGAAAGGGGGAAAATTTCTCTGTTAAAACTGGCTGAGAAGGGATGTCTCTCTGCAAAAGGATTTGCAAGGCATAACAGAGCTGTTAGTTCAGTAAATAAGCAGAGGTAGGGCAAGAGGGGAGGGAAGAAAGGGAAAATAACAAGAAGTCAGGCAATAGTAAAGAAATGTGAAAGCCTGCTGTATTTGCTCTGTCTAAATCTGCTTGTTCCTGGTAATTAGAAATAACATACTGAGAGTGTTTGTTAGAGTTGTAGGTTTAATGACTCAAAATTTTAGCAGCCTAACATCCATTAAGCTGAAGCATTTGTTTTGGAAGTGTCATTTTTCATGAGGGAACACTGTCAGAGCACTGCCCAGCCTTGTGCTGGTAGAGCTTTCTAGTGGCAAGACAAGATTGGCATGCCTAGGAGCCACAGGGCAGGAATGAGGAATATTGGCAGAGGCAGGTTTGAGAAACTTAGGGCTGGAAGAGTGGGTGTGCTGCAGGATAGGGGAGCAGCATTGGCAGGATTATATTCAAGCATACCACCTACCCTCCCCCACTTATGTCATTATTGTTCCTAAGTGTTCATGTGCGTGTGCATTTTTCCTTTAAGGGAGATGCAAATTCTGCTTTGTTTTCAAGCTGGAGATGGTAGCACCCACTGTGCAGTGCCTGGAGCATAATATGGAGACAGGTCTCTTTGAGCAAAGCAGGATCTGCTTTTGTTTCTGACAGGGCTTCCATTCCATTCTGAGTTCAGAGGAGTCATAGGATCATCATCAAGTGAATTGGATTGGAAGGGACTTTAAAGATAATCTAGTTCTAACCCCTCCATCATGGGCAGGGACACCTTCCACTAGACCAGGCGGCTCAAAGCCCCATCCATTCTGGCCTTGAACCCTTTCTGGGATGAGGCATCCACAACTTTCCTGGCCAGTGATTAACTATCAGTCTTGTCCTCCATATTCCCATCTATATGGCCATTTGCTTTCTCCCTGCCTTAGTTTCCTCCACAGTAATATGAAGGCACCAGGATTTCTGTGTTCACAGAAAGACTCCTTCATGAGCATGCATGTTAGTGAAGATCACTGTAACAAAAACAGAAAAGCAAAGTATTAGCTTTCGAACAAATCTCTGTACTTTGAGTGATCCTTCTTCTGGTGGAGGTACACTTGCAGACCAGGGCAGGGAGTGAATTGTTATAATCCAAAACCAAGCCTCTTCCAAGTAGTGGAATACATCATAAATTCAGAAAGCTATGAAAAAAACAAACCAACCAACCAAAAAACCAAAACCACCCGAAACAAACAAACAAACAAAACCCAACAAAAACAAGCAAACAAACTAACAAAAACAAAACAACAACAAAAACAAAAAACAAAACAAAACAAAAAAACAAAACAAAACAAAACAAACAAACAAAAAAAAACACCCAAACCCCCCCCCACCAAACAAAAAAAAAAAACAAAACCCCACTTTACTTAAAAGCCCATGGCCTGTCAGCATGAACTTGCAGAGCACGTTGGGCATTTCATCAAGGATGACTCTCTGCAGTGGATGTGGAAGGACACCGGGTAAACTCATTAGAAGCATGTTTAGTGTTCCAAAGAAATCATGGGTTTGAGGCTTCACATATCACACTGCTCTTGGGTACTGATAATATACAAACTGTTTATTTATAGTTGCCAGGTTTTATGTATTTCCTGCTGAGTACTTCTTTTGGTAGTTGGTGATGGTCCCCAAATGTATACCAGTGTCAGTGTTTTAATACCAGCAACTACAGTAGTTCACCCTTCTCAAATCTTCGTTCGCAAAGCCCAGCCATGATGATGATGATCTATGTCTGAAGTACATTCAGACTGCTGAACCTATGGATTCCAGGATTGAAGTCTGACCCAAACCCATGAATCCATGAAGTAGTTTGAGTTACAGCAATTTCAGCTCAGTCTAATGACCAGTGGCTCCATGACCCAGGCCAGTAAGCAGGGGTACCAGGTGCAGTGACCTGGACAGTGTAGATTTATGCCAGTAAACTAGTGAGATGGCAGCAATCAAAAGGTTTGTGTGAATTCACCCCCTAATGAGATTGTATTCACAACAAAATTCAGTGCTAGGTCTGAACTATTCTGGCACATTTCCAAATATTTGAACTCAGAATTTCTCAAGTCTGTTGCTGCTTAGAATATGCTGGTACCTTGCAAATTTTGTTTTGCGCACTAAGGCTTCATGGCACTTCCTTACTATTTGATGTCTTTATGTGTGAGCCTGTTACAGCAAAAGACTCCTAACACTGCCTTAGGACAGGAAGCAACAGTGTAAGTGAAAGTTTTTGCAATGTCAGTACAGGAACTGAGGATGAGCCAGAATAGCAAACAAACCCTCCTGTTTGTCATCCCTTAGAAACAGTGACTGACTGAGAGATAGCTTCTGAATTTTAGCTGAAGAGGACCAAGCCACTGAGTCCTTTGGGACCAGGTCTGTGGCATCCAACTTCACCAGTCATGCCAAACAGAGGAAGTCTGCCTGGCTTTTCCCTACTCTTTTGCCTCTTTAATCACCTTCCTGCTGGAGGCTGGCTGGTTATGGAACAGATACTGGAGAGCCTGTGTTTGTATCCTGTATTTTTTCCTCTCCCTACCATCTGTTCACAGACTGGATTACAGTTGTGCCAGTTAAAAAGCAGATTGCCTTGGTCCAAGGTCAGGATTGCAGTCCCGGTGCCCTGCCTGCCTCCCGTGGATTTACACTCAGCACAGAGCTCAGGGCCCTTCTGCTGCATTCCCCGAAACTCCCACCTGCTACCATGGAGGGATGCTCAGGCTCTTTCCTCCGACACCATGCTCACCCTCTTGCTCCCACCCATCCTTCTGTCCTTTGTCCTCCTATGTGCACTCCATTTGGCTCAGTTTAAAGGCCAGGGAAAGTGGGGAGGAGGTAAAAGTACTGGCTGTCAGCCTTGATTTACCTTCAGCAACATGCTGTGCTCAGACCTGTCAGCGCACTGGCCTCAGCATTCATCAGCCCTGCTCCAAGGAGCACTTCTCGCCATATCGCTTTGGTGACTTCCGAGGGACACGTCGATCCTGCTCTGCTAACTCTTTTGCGGTTAACTCATTACGAAGGATGAGGAGAAGGTGCTGGGAGTTAGCATATCCATCCCCCTGTTTTGTCTAAGTTGCAGTAGCAGAGAAGAAGGATTTGCAATGATAGTGCACTGCTGTAATCCACAGGCATAGACATATCTTATATGAAAAAACGAAGGCAATGTTTTTGTTCACCAGGGTCCAGTAGTATCCAGAGGGTTCTTATGAATAGGAGGTGAATTCCTGATTAGTATTCAGAGGAGACAAACAGAGCAGCTGGCAGGTTTACCCTTGGCCTCAGGACAACTTGCAGTTCCTTGTTCAGTGGCTGTGTGACTAACTGAGGCCATGCAGCTGGCTAGCTGTCCCATTAAGAGAGTGTAGGACTCTGCAGTCATGGACTACTCATGTTTAGCATGCTGCTTCTTTCCCCTGAGCTCAAAGGAGTTATCTCCTGACTCCCCAAGCTTGTCAGTAGATTCACATGAACCATGGGGTTGTGCCTGAGACTCCATAGGAACCCAGGAACGTGGTGCATCAATCTGCCCCTTTCCTTTACTTCTGAAATGATTGTATAGTCAGTTGCTGTTTGATTCTTCTTCTCTTGTTCTACCACAAACTCTCTTCAGTGTGCCCTCTGTGTTTTATGGGCAGTGCGGGGCCTCAATCAGCTTCTGTGCAGCAAATGGCAGGGCTCTCCTGGTGCTCCCTTTTTTATGTAGCACAGTCCCTTATTCTGCTTTCTTCTTCCAACTTTGAGTCACACATAGTGTTCTGTCTGCCAGTGCACCATCCTCAGGAGTACGGTGTCCTTGATGTCTGCTTTGTAGATGATTGCATTGCCATATCCAGGTTCAACCACCTAAAGCAACTTCTAGACATCCTACACCCTGACCTGTCACATACTCTCTCCCTAACTCTCAGTCAACAAATGCTCACAACTCAGGCTGAATAGCATTGAAAAACTGCTTGTCTTTTCCTTTGAATTCTCTTCACTTCAGTCTTTTTATCACTCCAAATGATGAAAAAATCCTCCCAGTCATGTAGTCTTGTAATATAGAGTCTAGTTATTTTCTCCCTTGTATTCTCCTCAACATGTTTCTTCCTTTACCAGATATAGAAAATCCCTCTTTTCTTCTCTTTCTCAATACCAAGAACCTTTGTTCGTGCTTTAGCCTTCCTTAGTCTTGACTGTTGTAACATCTTCTGCCTATCTTGCTTGAAAGCCAGCTCACTTTCCCTGGCATACTAAAACTGCCCCTTTTTCTCTGCCATGAAGAACACATTGCCTTTCTGTTTATACTGCTCTGTCAGATCCCCTCTGAATTTCCTTGTCCTTACCTTTATGACCTTATACAGTCCTGCTGATGTTTCTAATCCAGCTTTCACATCCCCTCCAATTCTCTACATTTCTGTAAACTGCATTGTCCCATTCACCTCTCAGCAGTATTTTTTAGATACTGCTAGCAACACAACCCCCTTCTGAGGCTGGTCTTTCTCTGTATTTTCTCCTGTCTTTCTAATCCTCTACAGTGTTTACTTTTTCCTTTGCTTTCTCAGTGTCAAATAAATGAACCTTCCTGCCTTCTTTGCACTATACCTTACCTCATCCATTTCTTTTGGCATTGAAGGGTGCTAGCTTTGTCCTCTGCTCTGTGGGGCTGCTCTTGGTGACTTATACATCCACTCAGTTGTCCTATAATCCAGCCATCCCTGCAAAAGTTTTAGCTCCTGACACCTCAGTAACCCATCTTGCATACTACATCCTACCTTGTTTTGACGAGTAGCCTCACAAAGAAGGTGGGGGATCTGGGTGGCAGAAGTACCCCAGGTCTGAGTGGGGAATCTGTGCCGGCCATGGCTGGATTAGGGAGACTTAATTAGTTGTATAATCACACCTAAGAGGATTGCTGTATTTTCCCAAGCATGACTCAACTGAAATGTATTTTGGATGTAGGTGGACAGGTGATGTGACCTCAGAGGAAAGGGAGGGGGCAGATTTCTCAGTCACAGCTCTTTTTTTTTTTTTTTTTTTCCCCCTTTTTGGTTCAGTCTTGTTCTTATTTCCAGAAATATACTACAACACCTGATTCCTGTGACAGAAATTATCTCCATGACCTGACCTTCCTCTGTGGCTTCCCTGAAGCATGTTTTGCACCACTCTCCCTGTTGCATATTCTTGCTTATTAGTGGAGGTAATCAAAGTGTGGGGTGAGAGGTAGCAGTTGGGGAAGCAGAGATGGAAGAGAGTAGTAAGCAGGTATGGCAGAAAGGTCTTGGGAATGACAGACACAGAAACATCCTTCCCAGTGTGGGGTTTGCAGAGGACCTAGAGGGGAAGAAGAGACCCAGAGCTGGCCACTCTTGGTTATAGGGCATGACAACTCTGGAAAGGGAGTGGGTTATTCCCTGTGCCACCCTCCATTAGCAGTACAGATTCAGGAGGAAGATGAACGACTGCCTATGGTGCACAGCCACCACCTTCCTCTACCTAACTTGGACAGATTAATGAGGTGATTCCTCTCTGTGGCATGTGGCCATATGCTTGTGCGATTCAGCAAAGGCCAGGCCGACTGCCTAGTAGGAGTTAAAGAGGTTTGGATCTGTGCTGGGTGGTCAGGGGAGGGAAGAAAGGGCTGCTGCTAGTTGGAGTGGGGCTATTAAAAGCCAATACTCTAATGAACCAGCAATGGCACCTAATCAATGTGTGAAAAATGGGTAATTCTTGCTAATGCCCTGTTAATGTTCTCATAATGATCTGTCAGGGAACTCTGGCTAATTATTGTCATGGCAATTTGGCACGAGTTTGCCTGGGATGATGTGGACTGGGTGAAGAGGAGCACGTATTGTTGCCCATGTCCCAGTGCCCTGCTGCTCACTCCACATCTTCCTTCTTCTCTTCTACTATCTCCTTTTTCTGGTCACTATTTTAATTAGGCAATTAGTTGATTGATTAGCTAATGTTTGTACAACACTTTCAACATGCAAAAGTGCTAATTCTGTTCTCTTCGTTATTCCTGTTTTGCATCTGTATTTTTTTCTTGCTCTTCTGATGTGACTGGGGACCAGGTGTGTTCTGTTATGTCATAGAACACTGGTGAGGTTATAGCTGAGAATCCACAATGAAACTGCCCCCCACTTCCATTATCCTTAACACTGTCCCGTGACACATATTTTCCTCTGTCCATGACTTTGGCATTCTGTCCCATTGCAGTCCACCACTGCTTGGTGCAAGGAAAATCTGAAATCCACTCTGCATTAATTTGAACTTCTCAGTGCTTAATTTCAGGCTAACATGCTGCAGACTGCATAAGGCTTTGCCAGGGTTCTTGTAAATCATGCGGATGTATGTCACTCTCAAAAGTCTCTGCAGTTAATAGGTGATGTTGGAATGTTGATCCTGTTTTACTTGTCCATGGGCTGTTGACTTCAGGTTGTGTTTTTCCCTAACTTAATGGGATGGAGCTTAGAGAGAAGAAAGAACACGTCATGCTCTACTCATCTCTCTTGCCTTTGAAAGTAATGCCTTTTCCCTGCTGTGATAAGTCAGGAATATTGGTGACTTACAATTAAATTCTTGCTATACAAGCTTGCAGCTAGCTGGAAAGGAAGTGAGTGGGAGGGCAAGTGGAGAGCGACCTATTTGCACATTAATGAATGATCCGCCCCATTGTATTATGTAAAGGCCTGGTTTTGCATGTGTTTACATAGCTTTTCCAAAGGGGAAACCCGGTCACTGGCAACCCTCAAGAGAAACATATGGCTATAGAATGGCTGTACAGTTATAGAGAAGCTTTTCACTCATAGCTGACATTTCTACAGTACTTTTTAGTGTCATCCAGGAGGATCCCAAACCATTTAGCTCACTGCTGAAACACAGCCAACTTGGAGGTGGAACAAAGTCACCATTTTTGCAGTGGCGTTCCTATACAGTGAAAGTTTACGACAGGGTTTGAAAATCCATTCTGTGGCAGGGCACTCTGAACCTCAGCTCAGCAGGCTAAGGCTGCAGCCAGTACCAAGCTGAGGCAAGCGTCACCTATGCTTGTGACTTCTGTGGGATTTCTTAAGGATAGGCCAGGTGCTTTGTCTGCATCCAGTCTGAAAAACACTACTTCCCACAACCGTGTGCTCTCTTAAAAACTGTGTGTTCCCTCAAAGTCATTTTCAGCTTCTTCACCACTGGGAAAACCAAAAGCCATTGCCTGCTTCTAAGGAGGGAGTAGGACAGCTTCTAGCAGCACAACTCCCATTCTGAGTGTTGGCATCTCCGGTTATTTCCATTTGCTTCCACAACAACAACTTTGCTATCCCCTAGAGACTTGGAGAAGGTGTCACTACTGCTTAACATTAGCAGTTGTGACTTATTTTCTTCTCCTCTGACCCAGCCTGGCTCTTGAGAATGACTCGCTCTGATCTTCAGCTTTCTTCTTGTTTACTTGCTGTATCACTTTTGTGAAGTGTGGATGTTTTTGTACTTTGGAAGCAAATGCAGAATGTAAATCTACTGAGATTTGGATAAATCCTGTCTGAATGTACCATGGCAGTAGTCAGCATGTCTGTTTCTAAAAGGCATTCCTCCTGTAAGTGACCCAGAGCTGACTCCCATTTATTTTGGTATCACTCAGCTCAACTTTGTGAATCTGGCCCAGGGACAAATTTGTCTGGTTTTGTCCAGGAAAGAGTCATCACAAAAGATGGGTTTATTACTTTTGTCTCACCACTCTGAAACCCTCTGTGTTTTGTTCTAATCCTTTTAGAGCTTGTTTGCCTACTGAGCTGTGCTCCCTTCCATGCTTCCAGAGTGAAGGGGAACAAGTACCCATATTCCTACCATGTGAGTGGCTCACATAACAATATGAAAAAAGAAAGCACAACAAACAGAAAAATACTCTGGTACAAGATTAGGCTGCTTAGATTTAGAACTCAAATGTGTAAGCCAGAGGGCATAACTGTATGTCTCAGCTGTTTACTGATGAGTTTCTGTGCCCATTCCCCAGCTTGTGTTCCCTCCTGTACCCATCTAGGCATACTGGCCAGCACAGGGATCAGCATAGCTTTCCGCTCAGAGATGTGTTTTAAATTACAGGTCTTGCAGGCATTCATTTGGATGAGAGATTAGAAAGAGACTTCTCTCGGCTGCTCATCCCGACCCATAATATTCCAGCTCCTATCTATGTGTGTACAAATTTGATGTGCTGCTTCCTTTACTTCTGTGTCTCCCAACAGGAGAGATGCAATAGGCTATACTCCCTGGATCTGAAAAGAGACAGGAAAAGGAGGGCTGGAATGGGCATTTACAAATTTATGAATGTTATGGGGAAGGTTTCACTGAGTACTTATAGTGCAAGAACTAGTAACAGGTTCAGAACTGAAGAGGAGCTTTTTTTTTTTTTTCCAAACATGTAGAACTTCTGCTTATAGGCCATAGAAACCAGAACCAGATTCTAAAGACCTTCTAAAAGTTGCTGGAGGACACAACCATGGAAATCTGCCCCTTGTAGCACATTTGCTGCTGCTGTCCCTCAGAGGTAAACACTAAGCTAGCTGCTGGCTGGTCAGGTTTGAGAGAGCAGGGCTCATGCTCTCTGCTGTTGTCACACCTGATTTTCCCCAAGGTGGTTAAATGGATGTGTTTTGTGAGGAAGGCATGGTTCTGGGGTTAAGGCTCAGTACTAGGATGCTGTTTAGCATTGTCCAATTCACTGTCTTGTTTACAAGTTAGTTTCCAGCCTGTAAAATGAAAATTATGGTACCAATTAATATCTCAAATTATTCTACAATGTCTCATCTGATTAATGTCCTTGAATGGAATGTGTTGTCATCCCTTGTTAGCCACCCAAGACTAACACATGGGCCCTTTTTCCACATACACATACATAGCCAGGTTGTGTTGGTTTTGCTCCTTAGTGGTTTTCAAGTGCTTTGTCAACTTTTCCTTCTTTAAAAAGTTTCTCTTTTCTAAAATATTTCCCATCCCAAATTCTCTCCAAGACTCTAATCATTTGCATTCTCTGTGTGTGCTTTTCTCCCTCCTATTTTTAAGAAAAACCCCAGAGCTGACCAGTCACACTATTCCAGCTGAAGGTATGACTTGATGTATGCAGTGGCATTAATACTTTTCTCAGTGGGTGAGATTCACCCCCCCCTGAGAGAAATGACTCACAGAAGATCTAGGCACCACTTAAATCCAATGTAAGCTGTATTTTGTTGGCTTAGATGAGATTTTGCTGGAGCTTTGGCCTCGCACTGAGCCTCTGCACAGGAGTGATTTTTCACCAAGTATTATTTTTACATCTTAATGTTCCATTTACTTTTTGGCCTGCTATTGAGGTACCTCAGAGAAAAGCCTTCATTGATCTGCCTGCAGTAAGTATAGGTTTTTTCTTGTCTGACCATACTTAATTTTACAACCCAGTAAGACACCTGAGGAGTATGGTTTATTTTTCCCAATACATACTGCCTGTGTCAAGGCTGAACTCTTTCTGAGGTCTGTTAGGCTGCTGCATGTCTTCTTAGAACTCTGAGTATCCTCTGTCCCTCATAGTCCAGATATGATAAATTTGCTTTATCAGTAGGTGTTGAGCTCTCACAATTTCATTCTCCTTCTCAGTGCATTAATGGATGTGTTGCATATGCAGGTCGTAGCAAAGTTCTCGGCAGCACTCCTGCTGTTAGGTTTTCACCATATTAAGAGAAGATCCATTATTCTTTCATTTCTGCTTTTTGTCTTGTAGAGACTTGTTCTTCATGAGAGAGCTTTACATTTCCAACCCCAGAGTTCTTTGATTTTGTAGCTTTTTTTTTTTTTTTTTGTGTTAAATACTTGGTCAAAGACTTCTTGAAAGGCAATTTATAAAAATATCCATGTGTGCCCATCTTTTGCTTGAGGATATAACTCAGAAATGAAAAACACACAAAAAGGAATGAAAAGAAACCATTTGTATATAGAACTGTTAAAGATGAGGCTCAGTCAGAGTGTAAATGCTTCTAACAGCCCCTGTGGCAAAGACCACAAAACCAAAACAGGACAACCCAGGCAGCTCTTCTGAGATGACTTTTGCTGAACCTCACAAACTCCAGCAGTCCAGCTGACCCACTGACTTTCCTCTTGCCAAAAATAATGAGCATCTCTGCAGCAAAGGACAAAGGGAATTATTATTATTACTGTTTTACAGTAATGCCAGACCTCAAGGCTTGTTGTCACAGTGATGTTCTAGCATATGGCAGATTTTGTTATTTGTGATCATGCTTGGCAAAACTATGAGGATGGGGACAAGTTTGCCTTCCTTTGTTCCTTCAAGAAACATTTTTTTCTTCTTCTCCTTTAGTGTTGCATGATTAAACAGGCTTCCCTGCAGGTGAAGGTGAAATCCCAGGGCAGCTGACACTGGTAACTCCTGTGAAGGACACCCGCTAAAGCGCTGTCGGGGTGGTTTTGTTTTCATTCTATTTATTATTGTCCTTGAGGGCTCCAGAAGAACAAAATGTATTTTTCAAAGTCATGCATGAGCCTGAGCAGGAGCTCTTAGCAGGCAGATACTGTACATCAGTTAGAAAAGACGGAGACTAGAGCGTATTTGGGGATGTGAAATGAGGAAGCCCTGTGGCTTGCATTTCTCTGGTTCTCCATTCCACCCCCATCATCTTTGTGCAGGCCATGTGCTGCAGTCTTGGTAAAAGAATGGAAATATTTCTTCCTGGAGAAAAGACTTCCAGAATGAGATGAAAAGCCATTTCGTTTTTCACTATCCACAGCTTTGCATTCCTCCTCAGCCTTGTCTTCCTCAAACACACACTCACATGGATGTATTCACACAGCCACTCATGCAGGAGCACACTCCTCTCCTTTCAGTTTTTGTCCCGTTGAATCAAGTGTTGATCTCCATGTGGAAAGCTCTTGGCACAATAGAGGAACACAGCTCTTGCCTGTAAGAAAACCTTGCGAAAGAAGCCACACACGAAGACAAGTGTTTGAGTAACAGTGAGCAAAGCTGAGAAAGCTGTCTTGTTACATATAATTGAATCCCTCAGCACCCTTAAGTGACACCTTTCTTGCTTACACATACAGGAAATATACTGAACAAATGCTATTAAGCTGGAGCTAAACTAATTTAGCCGGTGGAGTGGGTGGACAGAATCCTTCCTTTAAGAAATTGTGTATCACTGATTGCCTGATAAATGTGTACTAAACCCCCACTTTTTAAAGAGAATGCAAGGATCGAAGTCCCGGCTCACAGCTGGAGTAGAAAGGGACTGCTGCTCCACAACAGACAATTACCTTACACTGGAGAAGCATTTACACAACTACTTCCCTGTAACAATGAGGGGGTGAGCTCCTGGCAGCCGAGTGCAATTAGAGTGCTGGAAGCTGCTGTGTACCAGCAGCTCTGAGACTTTGGCTCTTGCAAAATTCTTTCAGGACCTTTAGTGACAAGAAGTGGTCAGGCCCCTGTGCTTACCGTTCATCCATAAATCTGATTGCTGTGTTTCTGCACCTGCCGAACAGCACATCGATCTTAATAGATCTAGTCCTTGCTTAAATCCGTCAGGTTTCCATATGCAGTGGCAGACAGGCAAAACCTGAAATTTGTCATGAACATCAGTAAAGGCAGGCAGATTGCTAGGGGCTGGTGAGTGTTGCCATTATAGGTGCTGAGAGCTGCACGAATGAGTTAATGGGCTTCTGCCAGAAAGGCCAGTGACTGAATCCTGTTGTAGCATCTTGTGAAGAGCAGGTGAATAGGATTCAATTCTCACCATCTCTCTGGCTAGCAGATTCCTGAGCACTGCTTATTCATGTGTAGAAAATTAGTGATATTCTTGTAGTTTGCAGTAACCTGCTGTAGGGGCCCATCTCTGAAAAGAGTTGATGGGGAAATGGCCCTCATGTTGAAAGCTAGAAGGGAGGTGATGACTCTCTTCATTAATATGAATTCATTACGACATTAATTTTACTTCTTTTGGAGAGTTCTGAGGTCTCATCCTCAGTTATTTAGAGGTAATTAGCATGTTTGTCAATACAGAGTGACTTGATATGATGCCAATTAGTCTTTGGTTACCCTGACCATGGATGTTTGGTATCTTGCTGGTGGAACATTAGCCAGTCATCAGTCAGTGAAGCTAGAATTTCTGCACTGTTGCCATGAAGACCTCTTGATTTGCTTTCCCAAAGGCTGGTGGTCTCGTACAGTAGGTGTAGGGATCTCTATCCTGAAAGTTGTTATTAGTGAGCTGTCTTAAGCAGATGTGTGGCCTTCATTGCCCTGGTATATGAGTACCTGTCAATCTTTTTAATGCGTTGTCAGAGCACCTCAGGCATGCGAGGAAGTAAAATTACACTATTTCACAGATGGGGAACAGAAAAATTGATGGTTAAACCCTCAGAAGGATAATAGGTATTAAAGTCTTGTCCAACTGATACTCTAGCCTCTTAAGTCCAAGTCTACTTCTTCACTGATGTCCATTTCTATATAGAGAAATATATATACATTTCTAGTGTTTACTGGCATTTGTAGCCATGTGTTTGCAGTACTATTTCTTTTCAAACCCAGAAGAGCCCCAGTCCTACTAAAACTGAGCAACCTAGACACTCAATGTTAGAGTCTGGAGGGAGAGGTGGGAGTGCATTTATCAGCAGGCTGTACATGGTTCTATTTTTCTCTGTCCCAGTTAATTTTTATTAGTGCATTGCAGCTTCAACAGGAAGAGCCAAGTTTCCTCTGAACACTAGTGAAGACTATAGGTGTTCCTCTGGAAAGTGGAAAAGGATAAACTGAACCTTCTCAGACAGAAAACAGAATTAGACCTACCTCCTTGATAATTTTTTGAGCTGTTGGGCTATAATACGAAAAGGGAGTTGGTAGCAAGCACTTCTTTCTTCATGATAACTATAATTAACCTGAGAGAGAGCAGATGAATTTTCCTGAGTATTTTAGCCAGAGACAGGCAGCATTTGCCAGGTTGATACAGTCAGTATTCCGTTTTATGTACCCCACCCATTTCCTTCATTAACACCTCTAAGGCATCATTTCCTAGATACATAATACAGTAGCTGCTGCAGAGCTCCTTCAGAAGAGGTGATGTCCAGAGACTGACTCTGCTCAGGAAGGTAAGTCAGTGGGTAGCAAGAGTAGGTTCACAATTGAGGAGGCTATGGGAAAAGTGGTGAAGCAATTTGTAATTTTAATGATTGACAACTGAGGCAGATCAGTGAGAGAGACACTACAATGTAGCTCCTACACCAGCTGATTGTCATTCTCTCCACTCTATCTCTTTGGCTTTCACATCAGAGAACTCAAAAAGGTGTAGAGAAGAAGGGCAGAAAATTTGATGTGAGTCTGTGAGTCCTGAGCTAATGGGACTCGCTAAAAATAAAAGTGAGGCCTTTATAGACTATGAAGAAGATGAAGAAGAAGGAGAAGCTGTTAGGAAGGGATTTAATTGAGTGCAAAATCCTAAATTGTATAGATAATGCCAACGAATGTTACTGTTCACAGACTGGCTCATGGAGAGGACAGGCAACTGCAAGGGAAATCAGTTCAGCTTATCTTTCAGGGCTTATTCACACAAAACCTACACATGCCTGGGACAGACAGGCAAGAGGAAGGTGCTTCAGTACAGCAGGGGTAAAAGAGCATCTCAAGGAGAACAGAGAACCCTGAATGTCTGGACTAAATAGCTGAGGAGGCAGATGGTGTAGCATCAAGCAAATTATTTGGTTACAAGCTAGGAGAATTCTGGCCTATACCTGTGGAGGCAAAGGTCCAGCATGGGTAGGATTATCTGTGTTGTTTCAAGCTCAGTAGAGCTGGAGAGGTTAAGTCCTTGCCACAACTCTAGTTTGAGTGTTGCATGATCTGCACTGTGAGTTTTACTTCTCTAAGTCTTGTTTTCAGAGTAGAAAATCTGATCTGCTCAGTGCCACTGAAGAACCCCAGGAAGGGGCAGCCCTCTGCCCACTTAAACCTAGTGAAACAGGCACTGGGTTCAAGTGTGAATGGTCACAAAATGTGCTTGAGAACCAGAGGCTGCCAGAAGCTGTATGCAAGGCACTTAAATAATTTGTTCCCCTTTCTGGTGCTGTGTTTACCATAGCTCTGACAGATGTCCAAAAGTAGGGTGGAAGGAAACAAATATGTTAACCCTCCATGCATGGGAGCTTGTGGTAGAAGACCACCAACCTGATCTTGATTCTGCCCTACTAGCTTCATTACATGGAGGACTTGGCTACCAGGAGCAGGAGATCTCTGATACAGGGATGGGGCAGGCAGCTATCACTCCACTCTCACACCTGGACCTCTCTAACTTTGGATGTACTCAGTTTGCATGCTTCTTCCTCTGTACTTTGACCTCAAAGTGGAATCACTTCAAACTATGGGATTAGAAAAACTGAAACTTCAAGACAGGTTGAGCTGTGCTGTAGCTGACATGGGCAGGGAAGGAAAGAGGAAGAGCATAGTTCAGTGTTGCCCACTGTCACTATTATACTGGTTCTTATTTGATGTTTTAATTGAAGCTTGAGCATGGAGAGTATGTTCTTAGGAAGGAATCTCCATCTTCTTTAAGTTTCTGTTGTCTGTGTTTGCAGAAGGAAACTTGGAATTTTCACCCAAAATAACTGAAAGTCTTAGAAAGCTCTTCCTCTTTGTTTCTTTCTCCTCCTTCTTCCCACCTTCTGCAATTATATTTTTGGTAGTTTATGCTGGCAGTATTGCTGGTCACAATTTTAACATGGTCCCTGCTCTGAAGGTTACACTAAATAAGGGAAATATCACTAAAACCAGGGTAGCGCTTCAAAGGGAAGATTTTCAGTATTAGCAGTGAGAATGAGGAGGGGAGAGGGCTATATGGGAACTCCGAGAGAGGAGGGAACATATTAAGTAAGTGAGATCTGTGAAATTAGTACAGTGCCATCTCTTTGCAGTCATTAGAACAGAATTAGTTTTGCAAAGGGAGAATACAGTTGGTTTCCTGTATCACTGAAAAATAATTTCCAAAAATGTGCTGCAACATGTGAGGATTTACCAAATTCTCCATGTAAAAATGAGTAATAATAAGAATTTAACTAATGAGAAATGTAGACGTACAAACAAAACAATCCTCAAATGCTATTTAGCTTTTCCCTATCTCCTGAGAATTACCTTCTGCTTTTAGTCTGATTTTGCTTGCTATTGCTCTAAGCTAAACTTTTCATTTATATGAGAAGAACTGGAGTCAGGAGGATTACCAGCCCCTCTGCTTTTGATTTTTAATAAAAAGTGAACATTTACTTCTGAACAGTAGCAGTGAGAAAGGGAATTAATTCTGAGGAGAGCAAGCTGACCTTTGGGAGTGCAGGCATGTTCACACACAGATTCCCTTGGTTTCTCTTTGTTGCCTGCTCATTTTGCTGATACATGCACTGTTCCGTATACATGCTTATTTCTATATGCTCTCATACAC
This sequence comes from Scytalopus superciliaris, assembly GCA_013400415.1. Taxonomy (NCBI): domain Eukaryota; kingdom Metazoa; phylum Chordata; class Aves; order Passeriformes; family Rhinocryptidae; genus Scytalopus; species Scytalopus superciliaris. The sequence goes on from VXBX01001056.1 coordinate 2,073,226, forward strand.
ATGACTTAGCACAAATAATCCCATATGAAGATGTGTGTGTGCCTGTTGCATTATTTTTTCTTCCCACCATGTTACATGCACAAACCTTTATCTCCTTTTCCTCCAGCAAATGTTAAGACCATCCATAGGGTTGTATGTGAACAGGACCTGCAAAAGTGTTTTTTAAAATACTTAAAGGCAGAATATATTTGAGATCTGTGTTTTTGCTTCCTGCTTCGCTAGTGTGGATTTACAAGTTTTCATTTGAAACCACAGCATTTAGAAACTTAATGTTCATAAATGAAATAAAAGCTTGAAAGGGCTCTGGTTGATCATCCAACTTTAGAAGCTGGGGTTTTGGGGGAAAACCCTACCCATGTAGTCACAGAGCACCGACAAAATTGCAAATGTAGGCAATATCCATGGAAATCAAGATTACAGGAGAGGTGACTGCGCACCGCTGTTGTGTTTTCTGACCCTGCTCAGGGTAGGGCTTCCTGATCCAGCAGTAAGAAGAGAGAAACAACCTTTCCCTTTTCATTGAATATTTGTGCTTCTGAGACAGCTATTAATGTGCCAAGGTAGTCCTAGTAGTAAGGCAGGAGCGGAGGATTTCCCAAGGAACAATAATACTGGATGGGCTGACTGAGCAGATGTAAATGATTTGTATCAGCAGAAGCTGAAAAGCAACCCATCCCCATCCCCACACTTAGAGAAGCACACTTATAATTAAAACCCAGTAGATTTATTGCCTTGACTCATTCTGGTATTTATCAAATTATAGCTGGGTGGCACAGAACTATATGGCATGATTTACAGTGGTGGTGCAGAAAGGCATGGCAGTGATTCCCTCTCAGGAGAACAGAGGGAGTTTTCTTCCTATTGTGATAGGACCAGACGTGGTGGGAGAACCTGGGTAATTGAGTGCTTTGTCAAAGCCAACCTCTTTCCTCCTCTCTGTGTGTTTGCACAGATCTAATCACTCTCATCACATCAGGCACTCTAATCATTCTGACATTACATATGGGGGAACAGACATCTAAAGAGCAGGAGCTGCTTTCTTCACCACCATCATCATCATGATTGTCTAGTTGTGTTTTTTTAACCCACTGATGAAGCAAAACACACAGGAAATTGAGAGCGGGGATAATGAATTTGGAAACAGGTTATAGATGTTAGCATCAACTAAGGAAACAGGTTTTCCCAAATTTTGTAACTCTCGTGTTCATTTAAACAAATCAATTTAAGTTAGCATGCAGTGATCAGTAGTATATAATTTTTGCATTTGGAGAACAAAGGGGAGACCCAATGAAGGCAATATAAGACCACTAAATTGCAGACATGGCAAAGAGACTCTGTTAGTCTCATCACGGATGCAGCACTTGCCTCAAATTGTAACGACACAGAGTGAGTTCAGATCCCACTGGGGGTTCTGTTTTTATTAGAAATACTTCATATCTCTTATTCTTGGTGTCAAATGGATCGCTATGCTTTCAGCACTTAATTATCTTTATCATCCAAAAATACTCTGCCTCTAATGAAAATATTTAAACAGTTTTTCCAGGAGCAAAACAGAATGCAAGACCCTGTTACTCAGAAGGGCCTCAATTCCTGAGGATGTCGCAGTGGGCATGGAATGGGCTGTTGCCTCACAGTTGACGTCCCCAAACAGCACAGCACGGGGGTTTGTGGAGGGTAGCAGAACTGGGCAGGACCTGGAGGATGGACTCCCTTTTGGTGTACCTCAGCTGCACCCATTTTAGTCTGATGTAACTTCACCAACTGGGGTAACCAAATGTAAAGTTAGAGCCTTCATGTTTTGTTACCCTCAATGGTGTTCCATGTATTTCCTGTTACGAGGGAGCAGTAAGGAAGGCCTCCTACGACTAATCTAAGGCTTGCAGTTTCTTCGAAACTACAAGTGAAGTTTGTATTATCTTGTGACTAAACTCTGTTCTTGCTTCCATTATAGCGAGGGCAAATTCTGCTGATGTTGCTCATGTTTTGCTGACGTTTCTACCCATTTGTTTCCACCCCTGCAAAGTTTTCATCCATACTAGTTTTGCATATCAAAAGCTGACTACATCGGGTCTGTTGTATGTGGTGGGTGGAATGGAATTGTCAAAAGCATCTAAGTGGTTGAGGAGGTTTTGTCTATAGAGAAATTACATGTGTGAATGAAGCCTGGGTAGTCCTACCTGACCTAATTTGAACTTCAGAGCTACTGATTAGAAGTGAGATGTCAGCGCAGAAGATGTTGGCACGGGCTGTGAACGAGACTGTGAAGTGTCCAGAATGGCTAATTTTCTTTGAAGTCTGTGCCATTGTGCCTTTAGTGCTGCTGTTGTCAATGACTCCAGTTACTTTAATACCTTTGTGGCCATGTCAGATAAATTGTAGTCCTGTCTCCCACTGCAGTGTGTATGCACTGCTTGTATGGATCTTTGAATCCTCCAAAGGAAGCAAGAAAAAGTGGAAACCAAACATAGCAAGGTACTTTATAATTTTGATCTTGTGGTATATTTGTACAGATGAGAAGGTTTATTTATTTATTGTGGTGAATGTGAGCTTTGACACTGCTAATGCTCACTAAGAGTTCATGCTTTACTTTCCAAATAGAGGCTTCCTCTCTTTGTTAAGAGCAGCACACATGGTGAAATTATTTCTTACAGCGTAGAGTACAATAACTGCTGCCTCCATTCACATGGAGAATACCATGGATTCTGCTACCTTGCCTTCAGAGTATTATTATTTCTTGTCACAAAATACAGAGAAAAGGGCATTTTCAGAGCACTTTTCTTGAACGATTTCAGTCTTGCCACTGTATTACTAATACTGTTTTGTTGTTGTTTCTAAATAGTGTGGCTTTCATTTTGCTTGACAGCATTTATTTTCAAGGACTGCATTCTGTTTATTACATGATTATATTCTGATTCTCAGATAATGTACAAACATTTTCATCAAGTCATAACATAGAAGCATTACTGATACCATTCTGCCTCAAACAGAGGATCAGATTCATTCAGAACTTGTGAAAGCCATCTAATGAATCTCAGCAGAGTTTCAGCCCAGTGACAGACAGATGACTGAATACAGTCAGCTTATGCTTGGTTTTGCTGCTTCTTTTTTTTTTTCCCCCTGCAAGCCTTAAACATGGCAGTAACAAAGTTCTGCCAATCCTTGATACTAGAAAAGACTGGTCAAAACGACAATCAAACTTGGCAAAAGATCCATGTTTAAATATTTTATTTCTGTCATTTTGGAAACTTTCCGTATTTTCCAGAGTCATTTGCTAGAAATTATTTGGCAAATTTTGAAATGTTTCAACACTCTTTAGAGCCTCATTGAGGTTTCTTGTCTCTCTGACATGAACTGGCAGAAAGGGCTATATTTACAGCTACCACTGAAAAATGCCAATTAAGTAGTGTACTACTTGTTGAATAATAAAAACATCAGGCAGCATACTCATTCAGTGTTCTCAGCAGCTGGCCCAAGTGGTTGTGTTAGGTGTTTGAGCACTTTTTGTGCTTGTTCACAAGGATTTTTTACAAGTTATGTACTGTCACTATGGAAAATCTGCTCTTGTCAGTGGGGTAAAAATGGTCTTGGTGTGGCCCTCAGCCTATGTGTACAAACAGGGCATTCATTCAGTTTACACTGAGGCCACTCTCATAATTTCCCTCTTGATTTAGATGTTTAGCCGAGTGATAAAATAATAAACTCTTAACACTAGTAGTGGTAGCAAACACCTCCAACTAATCTTGACCATCTTCCTTTAATTTGTAGTTGAAAGTGAGTAACATAGCTGTACATTCACTTCTCAGGTCTGGCTTGGGAAGGATAGAAGTATGCTGGGGAACTGCATGGGTGCTGACACTTCTACTGTGGCTAAAACAGCTGGAGGTCGGCATTGAGCATCCCCTGCTGCTCTCTGGACTGACTGAAGTGCAGTGACAAGCTATCTTTCCCATGTTACTGTGCTGCTGCTTCTGGCACAGAGATGATGGATGTTACATCCCAGCAATGAAATCCATATGGTCCATGTACCATATAGCCTGGGCCAGCCGGTTTTCTTGGGTTAGAGGCACTAAGCTCCTATGGCTGTGCAAATGCCAGTAATTTTCCTCCTGTGGTGTTTTCCTTGCTCCGTTTCTTTCTATCCATTTCCCTCCTTGTGCTTCTCTCTCTTCCCCCTCCACAGGCTGCCCCATCGCTACCTGTAGCCCAAAGTTTCTGCTGTGTCTTCGTTTCTTCCTTGCGGATCAATTGAGGCTGTCCTGCCCAATTTGCGCTGCTGACTGGCCTTGGCAGCCTCCGTCCTTGTCACTGCTTTGCTGAATTCAAAATTAAACCATGTCAGATGAGAGCAGCGGAGATGCTTTCTACAGGTCATCACTGGAGTCTATTGACAGTTTCTCCTCCCGCTACCTCTTATGCCAGCTAACAACAGCAAAGGAAACTGGGTCACTGGAGCCAAAATGCTGCTAGACCTTGTCCAGGTGTAACATCAGAAGCATTTTGGCGTTTTTTCCCCTCTCTGTAGGAGGACAGCTGGGCATAGGCAGATATGAGTTTGTTCACATGATATGGCTATGCATTCCCAAGTCTGTTTGAACACAGGGTCACTCTGATCTCACATATTTTGGCTATTGCAGTTTAAATTAGCTGAGAAACAGTCTTCAGTTTTGCTTCATTGCAAGCATTCCTACTGTCTCTCCCTAGCTGTTTACTGCAAAACCAGGTCACTGCATGGTCGGCACTGGTTTTGGTGCAGGTACCTTATTTTAGAGTTGATGACAAATATTGCAAAGACTTTCCACTGCAGAAATTCATGGTCCCAGTAAGTATACACAGGAAAGCATTTAGCTGATCATGTGTTAAAGGGCTGCTAAGCTGAGTCGAACTGGGAATCAGTTTTACAAACCAAAGTTGTGATGTGTTGGCATTAATTATTTCCTTAGTCATCCTTCATTCTCACACCATACATGTTTAACACAAGTCCTCCAGTGCTGGTGTGACAATAAAATCACCTTCCTAGGAAAGGGGACATACAGGCTGTGAGTGTCAGATGAGCTGGTACACTTGCATGCTCCTGCAAGTAACAAGCCTGCTGCCCTTCCCTAGTGTGGGGAGACCAGGTGTTTTACCTGACTAGGAGAAGCATCTCTCCACTAAGGTAGGAAACTTGCAATGCAGAAGGTGAATGTCCTCAGATACCCTGGCTTCTAAAACTAAAAGAGGGAAAGAAACAGGAGGAAAGACCAGTTTGAGAAGATACAGATGTTTTACATGATTTCAAGTTTGACCTTAAGATGTTACCAAAGCATCTGAGGAAAGATCAGGTACTTCTAGATGGACCAAGGATTTTCTTTTCCCTTATCAGAGGGTTAAAATAAATGCTCTTTCTCTGCTGCCCTTTTTCCTCGTGTCTGCTGACTGATAAAAGGAAAATCTGTATTATCAGACAAGGAGACTGAGGAGGAGGTAATCCTCAAGGAGGAGGCAGTAGGCTAGATTGGTAGGGCAATAGAAAGGAGGGTGCTGCTTCCCCTAGCAAGAAGAAGAGGGGCTGTGTCTAAACCCATTCTCCATGGCATAAGACAGCACAGCCCATGAGCACAATGCAGGAGCTGGGCTAAGGTCTGCTGTTCTGTCACTGACTCGCTCCCTTTCCTGGGCCTTGGGGGGAGGCTGCTTGGAAAAGCTGCAAATTCTTCTCAGCACCTTGTGAGAGCGACATATGAGTGAGAAGAATGAATAATAGGGAAGGTACTGTGGTCAGGTTGAAAGATCACCGGCTAAGGGACAATGACAGCAGCCTGTGTGATGGTCTGTGTTCATAGTAATGCTTCCTAGCATGGTTCTATCTCATCCCTAGAAGTCCTCTCCGAGACAAGTGCCTGTTTTTGGATTCTGCCTCCATCCAGCCTTTCTTTCAGTATTTTCTCCCAACCAAAGCCAGACTGAGCAATGATTAAATCTGAGGGGCAGGCTGGGCTTTTTGCAGTGGTGCTACAGCCTACCTAACCTGTGGTGAGGTTGAGCTTTCCTGGTACTGCTGACAAAAGAGTCCCACTTCTAGAGCTGTGCTGGCTCCTTCAGGAGTGTCAGGAGTAAAAAAGTAGCATGTGTTTATTTTAGTCAAGAAAGTGAAGAGTGCTCTTCTTGAGCAGCCCAGGGGAGAAACTGAATGTGCAGGAAACCCGGCATTCTTGCATAGTCATTTTTCTGACTAGAGCTGCATTTAGAGGATGCCGAGCTTTGCCTGGTGTGGAAGGAACTAAGCTCTCGTGCTGCTGCCTCAGCATTTGTGTCATCCATTTGTGCCGAGCAGGTTTCTTCNTATCAGGAACTCCATGAGCTCTTTTGATATGTTGGCTCTCTGGCTTTGGCACATACTCTGGGTTGGTGACACATGGTCACTGTTGTCTGTCTCTGTCTTACTCTGTCACCACTGAATTTCAAATGTCGCCCTTGGATTTGACACTTTGGGGACTGGCCAGACTTTAAAAAAAATCCTCTCCTGCCTTCAGGTACCGGTGCAGGTAATAAAAGGGATTTATCAGCCTGCACTTTTCTGTGCCTTGCCTGTGGGGATGTGCAAGGTAAATTCATACTCAGTTCTCAGGAGACCTGCTTGCCTCTCTTTCCTTCAAAATATCGTGCAGCACAACTTTGTTTTCTTGAAGATTTTTTTTCACCCCCACAAACTGTACCTCAAGTGCTTACAGAGCAAAACAATGCACAACAGTGGGTAAATGAGTATATTAGAGCCTCCAGCCAAAAAGCTGAGAACAGAGCAATAGGGAGAGGGTGCCATGAACAGCCTGGAGCTGGGGAGAGGATGAGGTCTGAGCTGAGTCAGAAAGCAGCAGATATGTCTGAGCTAGCAGCAGGGCTGCTCTACACAGTGGGAGCTGAGGAGGAGCTAACTCCTGGGCATAGATGTGTCATTGCATGGAGGGAGAAAGACCAGCTTGGTGTGGGGCAAGGCCAAGAGAAGATTGCAGGGAACTCATCTGGAACAAATACAGGGAAGAGTTAAAAGCAGGGATTGAGTGCTTTTGAGAAGTGCACGTTGTTAAGGAGTAGGGGTTGTTGGAACAGCTTGAGCTGCAGAACAGCATCATATGATTTCTGATAGGGAGAGGCATAAGTAGACTCATACAGACATACATGAGGGAAACTGGAGAGCCAACTTTAAGGGGAAGAAAAGACATTTCCTCCCCACAAGCAAAACACAAAAGCTTTGAAACAACTGCCTTTAGTGGCTGAGCAGGGATGAGTTTTGGCCTGCTCCTTTTTGAGTACCCTTTGGTGAGGACCTATCTAATGCTGTCTGCCACCCACCCATGCCAGGGTATGTCATCAGCACTCCCAGTCTTCCAGGCATGAAATGGTATGGTCAGTCTGGAGGGATTCGGGATTTCACAGACCAGAACACACATAGGTGTGGCAGACAGCCACTAGCCAGTTGTTTTCTTTTACCTCTCTTTGCTAAATTGGTGTGATCAAAACATACCCAGGACCTGGGAGTCTAAATAATGGTCTTGTGCTCCCTGTGTGGAGCTCGGTAATATTTACTGAGTCTGACGGCTTCATTCTCCTGCGTGCTGACTGCATTAATGGCGGGCTGCGGGGAGGGAGGGCAGGGATGAAGGATAGCTGAGAGGGGTCTGGGCGACACAGCTAACGGATGGCCTTATTAGAGACACTTTCCCGGGGCCTAAGTGGAGCTTTTTTGTCTGAGTCGGCAAGAAGTGGGTCATTTTGCTGGGCTGTCAGGCCCCAGCTCTTGCTGGAGGAGGCTGAGACTGCAGAAGCCTGCTGGCTTCTTGCTGCTGTATTTGGTTGGGGGATGAGGTGGTGCAGGGCTGGAAGGGGACTGAGAGACCATACCTGTAACAGCCCTCAGGGATCCCTTCCTGAAAAAAATAACCAGATCCAAATTGCTCTCTTATCTTACCCTGCCTGTGAGCAGTATTTGGAGGTCAGTAGGGAGGTACTGTAGCTGATCTCCCCCACAAGACACTCCCTTCTGCCCAACTTTCATTGCCATCTCTCTCTTCATGGTCTGCATATCTGGAAAGGCAGTGATGCCTAAGGACGTGCAAGCTCAAGCTGCTGTCCATTTCATCTGTCAGAGATTTTAGAGAGCCTTAGTGGCACCTGGGTCTCATTGATCCTGCATTGTGCCTGATCCACAGGGATGCAAGCCTGCTGCAGCCTTCCATGGGAAGTCCTGGGTCTCTGCCTTATGGTCTCGCTGCTAATGGCTTTGGCTCTGTGGATACCTGCTTCTCTCTGTTGTATTGGCCTAAAGAGGGGAATATCACAAATGTAGTCTGCCCTGCCCGTCCTCCCCATCATAACTGTATTGATCGATCATCTGAAAAAATGCAGTATCAGAAGCAAACATGCTAGAATACACCACAAGGGACTGTTCTGAGGGTATTTCCAGGCCAGAAGGAAACCAAATCTCCTAAGAATTTACAGATTAATATCACCAGAGTTGAAATGAGAGATAGTCCACAATGAGATGTAAATTTTTTTCAGCACTTTCTCAAAATGCAGCCAGTGATGCTTGTGATGGTCAGCAATCCTAGGAACGCAGATCAGCAGCCAGAGGGCAATACTGTGCTTAACCAGTTAACCCTGAGGAGGAGTTGGTTAAAACAGACCAAATACTATGTTAGTCTTGTCCTAAAAGAGCTGAGAAATGGAGGGAGTAGTTTTGGGGCTACTTTTTCGCGCATACTCAGAAAGGGTCCTCTGCTGCATTACACTGACTTGCCACGTGAGCAAGTGAGGGATAGCTGAAAGGGCGTAAACTGGGGTAAAAATTCTCACACATGTAATTTCTGTTTCATGAAGTGGCATTTCTCTTAGGTGTATCTGGTTCCATACACTGGAGAAAGGCTGGATGACATATTGTTGAGGGAAAATGCAGATCAAGTGAAATGCTAACCTGAGAGACAGGAGTAAAGGGGAAAATTTGTTACAGAGGAATTACAGGCTTGTGCTTCTTAACTAATATGGTGGAGGTGAAGACAAAGGACCAGTACCTGACCTTCCCTGCTCTCCATTTTCAATAGCTTTATTTCCTAATACCATCTTCTGCACAGGCTAAACTGTGCTAATCCTCAGAGTAAACTCTGCAGTTTGCATTCCTGTGAATCAGAAGGGAATGCAGAAGGCCAGTTTAATGTAGATTTATGTCTCCTATCCCCTTTTTGTACTCCCAGGAATTGTATCAGATTCTGCACATGCACAAATTGGCGGGGCTACACACCCAGAATTCAGGAGAGGTAGTGGCAGGAGCCATTGGCACTGCTCAGTCTCTGGTCTGACTTCTCTGTGATTTGCTGCACACAGGAACATCGGACTTGCCAGCCTGGGTTAGACAGATGTAATACCTGGGCTCTAGTAATTGCCAAATAATTCAGAAAGCTACAAGAAAGCCTGTACCACACCATACCAGAATTACCTGTTCACAGGAGACATTTTTGTTCTGACTGAAGGAGGTTAATGACCATCTTATGCTTGCCAACATGAAGGTTTATAGTCTTTTATCAACCATAGGTGATGACTCTGTTGTTGCTATAAATGCTTTGCTCTTGTTGGTTTTTTTTTTGTTTTTCTTTTTAAATATTTTTTTATTATTATTACTATGGAGCAGTAAGTTCCAAAAGTTCATTTTACATAATGTGAGAAAGTCTTTGGGCAAAAAGATTTTGTGAGCACTTTCGTCATTCGCTCAACAATATATCTATAAAGAGGTTACAACTGGGAAGGGTGGTTATTGTTTAAAAAGACAAAGAAATCCATTACTTTATCCTACAAACAATCAGCATCCTATTGCTGATTGCCACATCCTCGTGGCAGTAACGAATTAATGATTACCTTTAGATTAGGTCTTTACTGTGCGCGTGATGCACTGAGAGCACAGCTAAATTGGGTTGGATGTAGTAAGGATTGCTGAGTCTGTACTCGAGCCTCCTTGGGCTGCGATCTTGTCAGAGCTCATAAGCTGAGCCAAAGAATTTGATTAGGCAGCTGGGTCTTTGGGGAGGGTGCTGAGGAAGAGGGAAGAGCTTAGGCTCTTTCATAGCAAAGCCTCCAACTCGCCTATACCTGCAGCTGCATTTGCAGGGCAGTCAGGACCTATGCACAAAGCTGGCAGGTGAACAAGCTGCCAGGATGCTCAGGTGCCCCCACAGTGGGATGTCAGGAAAGTCTGTCCCTGTCCCCTGCAGGGGCCGTCAGTCGCTCAGGGCCAAACCGTGGCTGCAGTGACTGGCGGTGAGTGCTTCAAAGGGCGACCTGGAGCTCCTCAAAACCAAACAAAGCACCTGTCCCTGAATGCAGTGTGGTGCCAAATGCATCTTGGGCACCAGACCAGCTGAATAGGGCTTGTCCAAATCCCCTGGGACAAGACTTGGATCCCAAAGAGCCAAACTGGTAGCCTCCCTTCCCCAGGCCAGCAAAGCTTCTCTTGGCATCTCCACATCCAGGCACTGATTGGATCTGGCCCTTTTCAGCTTTTGACACAGACGTGGTCTCTCTTCCTGGCATTAGGGCCTCTATTAGCCTTTTCTATTTCTGATGCTCCAAATTTGCATGGTGAGAGCCAGGATTAAGGACAGGCAGTCTTAATGCAGCTACTATTAATAAATAAGGAGGATTAGGAGCTTTGTCAGTAACATAGTGCTTCCTCCTTCATTTAATTATTCAAAAACACCTCATGTTTAACCCTTCACCCTCTGTACGGAGTAAATAAAAAGAAGTGAGATTATTGAAGATAAAGTTTAAATTAACTTTCTGTAGTGTGGGTCAAGTAAGAAAATTCCGTCTCTTGACTGTTGCTGGTGCTGGCTTCTGCAAGAGTTTGAAAAAAATCTGCCGCTCCCTTTTTAACATAAATACATTTTCAGATCAGGTTGGGAATATTTCTTTGTGTGTTTGGGGACTGCTGTTACCTACTTACAAAGCACAAGTAGCAGCAGAGCAAATTTCTTTCCTATCTCCATGCCACAGTTCATCTCCAGAGGGATCACATTTAGAATTAAACAAGAAGTGAAATTTTTATGGTCCACTTTTCCTAATGGATACTGTCAGAAAGAAGCATGTCTAGTGGACTATTTGAGATCATCTTTGGGTTGAGGTTTTTATCTCACTGGGAATTGTACTGAGACCCTCTAACTCATAGCCAATTGTCTAAGAGGCATTAGTACCCAATAACTAGGTACCAAGGATGCATTCAAGCTGCAGTGACCTCGAGGTAAAAAAGTACTTCTTCCCATTCATATGCAGCTAAATTCCTTCAGGATGTGTATCTCAAAGTGTGACTACAACAGTTTCCAGATGTTTCATATCTGCTCATGCTCTATAAAGAATGATGACTAAATTGCAGTTTAGTGACCTTAGAGATATAAAAAGGAGGAGGAGGAGAGGTGGCTGGCTGGCAGAGAGCTTTACAGTAATGGGATCTTTGCCAGTATCATTCATGCTTGAGTCAAGGACTTTCATTTCCCAAAAAGAACTGGGGATTAGCACAGCTTCTGCAGCCTGCCCTGCAAACAGACATGTCCTCCCCACAGATGTTGGTTGTGTGTTGGTGTTCTAGGGTCACCTCTCCTTGGAGGGTTACTGAAGATAGCAGAGATGGAGCTACTGATCTTCAAAAATCCTGGAGAAAAAGGTGGCAGTTATTAAATGTAATAGGATCTACTTGACTTCCACACTTCTGGCCAAGGTGGGCTCTGCAGTGTACTGGTGCAGGCTGAAAAGCCCAGACTCAGTGCTGTATCCTTTCATCTCAAGCTCTAGGACTGATACCTGAAGAACTACTTTCTAATATTTGTTCTAGAAATTGATGGGGAGTTTTGTCTCCTGGGGCCTTTGAACTCAATGTCATTTCTAACAGGAATAAGCAGGAGTTGCAATCACTGTAATTTGGCTTGGAGTTTTATTGTTGTCTTTTGATAACTGCTCTTGTCCTGCATTCAGCATTTTGGGATATCAGAGATGCTGCTTCCCAGCTCCCTGAGCTGTTCTCAGGAGCCCATGTAATGTCTGGGCTGTTTGTTTTTTCTTATGACCTAGGATCAATAGGTTGTGCTGTTTCCAAGCGAACTGCTGCTAAATGGCTCTCTGACTACATCTCTGGTTTTTGTTCTTAAGCAGGCCTGCAAATCTCGGGGCATGTAAAGGCACATTCGCTTTGAGGAGAGCCTGCTGCACATTGCCTATTTCAGAGCAATTTTCATCTAGGAGATTAGCAGAGCAGCACAGGGACATCTTAATGTACAGTCACAAACTCAGAGGTGGTTTTCCAGGGCATCTATTCTAGTTTCCAGGTTTAAAAGGTGCTTTCAGCAAATAGTCTCTACTGTTCACTTAACACTGACTGTTTCTTGAATGTTCTGGCCAGTGAACGTATTCAGTAGAATAGGCCCAGAAAGAGACATGACTAGCGTGAGCTAAATACATAATTGAAAATATTATTTACTGGTTTCCTTGACTAGCATCTTGTACTGTGTTTTGTGTCATTCTTGTCCTTGTAATGGATTATCTTGGTCTCCATAAAACACATGACGGGGATGTATTTTTGCTATTGAGAAAGTCTCCTGTGACAGAAAGGATGAACTCCAAATGAGCAATGTACTTTCATCCTCATATTTTCTCAGCCTATACAAGCTCTTCCTGCTGTTTTCCTCCCTGGAGCTGCAAAAGTCTGGGATGTTGAGACCTGCTTTCTATTTTGCCATGTCAGGAGACATCTTCCCTCTCACTTAGGACTGTGGACCAGATTTTTTTTGACAGTGTTTCACCTTGCTGCTGACCTGCAGAGCCTTTGCACTAGGCTGTGAATTAAATGACCTCAGTCTGCAGATCAGGCCCCTTCCAGAGACCATGGGAAGGGCTGGAGTTAAAAACTCAATGGACCAGCCACAAGTATTTGTTAAGCTCAAAGTGAAAGATTTGAGGTGCAGGGGCCAAAGGACCTTAGAATATATTCTGTAAGCCTCGATTTTGATTATATGGCCACTGAGGAATTCCTCTTTTACCTTAACTACCCCATTTCCCCAAGGGATTAATCAAGCCTAGATGGAGCAAGGAAGAAATTCCCTTTGGGTAGAAAAATTATAACATTTTTAGAGTTTTTTCCTGCATTTGGAGAACACAGTCAGCAAGCAGATAACAGCTATAAGAGTCATGTGGAAACTTGTTTGTGGAATAACTTGAGAGTATAACAAAGAAAAGGGCTGGGAATGCTTTTTCATTTTCACAGAAGTGTGATGATGATAGGACTGCTTGCTGTGAGCTTTCATTCTGTCTGGGATGAAACTATTAAGAGAAGCTACACACACATGCAAGTGCCTTTGCTCTAAAAGCTCCCGTGATCTCTGTGTGTGCTGCTCCTGTCTGAAAGTATCATTTGTGTATTGCTCTATTTCAAATGCATCTCCTTTTTGCTCTCTCTCTCTTTGTCTTTGGAAAATGTTAGGGCACTAAGCTGAGCAGGCTGATGGTGCCAGATATCCTTTGCACACCCACACAGAGACTCAGAAATAAACATCCCTGCTGTGACCTGGAAGCTTTTTCTTCATAATAGCATGTGGGCACATACAGAGAGCAAGTGGCAAGATGAATCCTTAGGATGCTCTCCATACCTTTTGTTTGATGTGGAGGTTTGTGTACAGTAAATTCAGAGTCATGCCTGGGAGTGCATATTTTTATATAAGAAGGTCATCTTGTAAGTGGGGCAGGTCAAAGAACCTCATGTCCCACACTAAGCAGCTTTGACCCATGTAATGCACATCAGACTATCGCTCTTAATTTGATAAACTAAATGCTAGATTGATAATCCTGCCTTTCTTTTCCCCCCTTCTCCTCTTTCTAAATATATCAATGTATCTCTGGTTCTTGACTGCGGACTCCTATCTACCTCACTCTATAGATTAATCATAAATATGGATACAGACGACAGAAGGTTAAGGGCGTGGCAGGGAAGCTAAGCAACCGTGCTTCATTTATCATTGCTACGGTGGCTGTTTGGGGGGCTGCCTCACCTGTCCCAGCTTTTTTCAGTGTCAAGAGCAAAGGTATTAGAACAAACAGGTCACAAATGCGCTAATTTTTATCTTCCCTTCTGGATAGCTTTGTCTGAGCAAATGACTCTTGACCCTCTGTGCTTTCTTGAATGAATAGAAAAGAAAGTCTAAAAAATTTTGGTCATATTGAGCAGATTTACACTAAGGTGCAGAGAGGCAGACCCCTTGTATGTTGCCAGGATGTGCAGGGGTTTTTGAAGGGGCTGATCAGTTGCTGACAAATACTTGTAGACAATCTTTCAAACTGAGGTAAGAGTTTTGAAATATTATAAAGATGCAAGCTCATATTCTGGAAGTGAAAGATTGGGGTTATTATTTTTTTTTTTTTTGTATTGGGTAAGATGAATAAAGTATGAATTAGAAGTAGTTAAAACCTCACGAACACTCTGAAAACACTGAATTGAAGATGAACAAAAAAGTCCCTTTTATTCTGAGCCCCATGGACAGGAAGGTTATGTGCCTAGTGCAGGCTCTGCTGACATGCAGCCTACTGTTTGGGGCAACAGGCTTTAAGGAATATATAAACAAGTGGGAGAGAGCCCAGAGAGGAGCAATAGGCTTTCCAAGAGGCTGAGCAACCAGGACCTGCACAGGATGGTTAAAAGAACTGGAGCCATAAAAAATTTACTTCCTCTAAATGGGGAAGGCAAAGAGAAATATAAGTCTTTGTTTCTATAAATTATTCTTTTAAAAGTGGTATTGATCTGCTGTGGTGCAAATCCCCAAGAAGTAATAGGTTAAATACTAAGAAGACTTTCTAGCTAAGAAGACTTTCTAACTGTAGGACTAGCCATGTACTGGAAGGGGTTAGTGTAGGTGGGAGGATATGGAGCTTCTTTCATTAGAGCTTCTTCAAACCGTGTAGGCAGATATTCTCCAGGAATGGATTTGAAGGAATATTTGATCCTGTCTTGCTGTAGCGGGCTAGACCAAATGATGTTCTTGAGGTCCCTTCTGGTTCCACCTTGCTGCAATTTCTGTGATTCGACACAGTCAAACCAATCTGGCTTCTGTGTAAGCTGGGTGTCTTTTTTTCACCCTGCTAAAATTACTTTAGTCTGAAACAGATGAGATAACAGGAAAGGAATAAATTTCATGTAAGCAAACTTTTCCAAATGCTTGTTGGATTTGTTTCTTTACTCAGTCTCTTTTAGGAGATTATTAAGGAACAAACTTGTCAAGGGATACAAGATAATGCTGTATCATAAATAAAGTAAAAAGAAAACCAAAATTTACTGAATAAATAAGGAGGGAATATATAGCTGTTTCTCAGCGTGAAAAGATGCCACAGCTCAGAGGATGTGTCACTGAGCAGTATTGTGACTGGTTTTTAATATGGATTAATAACCCAAAAATGGTAAGAATACATAGAAGGAAAAATGTGTAGATAATACACAATGTTTAGATTACCCAAGCCTTTAAAAGCCACTGAGGAGGTCTGTCAGTGAGCTCGCTGAGGCAATTTGCAAGCGTCATAAGAGTAAATGAAATGCAGTATGGTAAAGGCAAGGTGATACACTCAGGAAACAACACATTAGAATTAGTCATGCTCGTTTCTGGGTTCTAAAATAATTGTAACCACTCAAAAGAAAAGAATGAGAAAAAAAAGAAAAAGGCACGACTGAGCAACTCAGTAAAAACATTCGTTCTGTCTGTAGTGATGGTGAAATAAAAGCATGCAAGATGAGAGACTGCATTAAGAAAAGGGTAGAGAATAATAGATAAAATAATACAGTACCATTATATAAATTGATGGTACGTGTTCTCCTTGTACACTCTATTCAGTTTGCTCATCCTGTCTCTCAAAAGGAAATAACAGAAATAGAAAAATGACCAGAGAAAGGGAACAATAATGACTGGAGTTTTTTAATAGATTCTTCATAAACAATGATTAAAAAGAGCAACACTGTTTTCTTGAGAAAAGATAAATAAGAAGCATTGTGGTAAGGGTATAGAAATAGTCACCACAAAAAAAGAAGTTCACTCAGCTGTTCCTATTTACTTCTCATTTTATTAGAAGAACAACAGGGGAAGCAATTACATGAAAAAAATCAAACCACTTTAAACCCCTGAAGAGGAAATACTCTTTTACAGAATTCCTAATTAACATATGGAACTTGTTGCCACTAGATAAGTCTGAAATCAGAAACTTAGAGCTCTATAAGATTCAAAGCAAACTCCTTTTCAGTTGAAATAAGGAAGATACAAAGATACAAAATACTGGGCGAGGTATTAACCTAAGATATGAGGATGCAACGGATCTTGAATTTTCTCATTCCAGGGTAACAAAATAAATCAGCAAGTGGCTTGAGAGTAAGAGGCAATGTTTCTTTGCACAATGTTTTTGCATATGTGGCCACCACTGGATATTTTGGTAGCTTTTCTCAGTACAAGCCTTATGCAGAGATGGGGTGTCGAAGAGTTGTTAATGTTGTGGTATCTCTCTTTTGAATTATGATATTTGGATAGTTTGGCAATAAGGCATCTGCCTTTGAGTTCTGATTCTGCCACTGCTGTTTTCTGGGGCCACTGACTCTCTTTTTGGACTCTTCTGCTTCAATTTACCTGTCTGAACATAGGGTAGACACACTGGTGCAGCTTTGTGGTTTAGGAGACTTCTGAGTCTTAACCAGTGTGATTCCTGTTTGTGAGTCACTTGAATGTGCTGAGATGAAGTGTGCTGTTGATGCCTATTCAATGAAAAAGCCCTGGCAGTATGATAGGCTGCAGTGTCATAATGTTCCTGCACTATTTTACGTGTCTGGTCCTTGAAAGAGGCAGTCACATCTCCTTCATCCAGGCGTGAATCCCCCTTTCTCCTGCCACCCTGTGGTCATACGGCCATACCCATAAGGCTCATGACCCTACTCATGGGTCAGGATTTCCTTTGCAAGACATTATAAAAACACAGATTAAAAATATGATGTCTTCCCCTGCCTGTTTTATTTGTGCTAGCTCCTATGTGCCAGTACCCTTCCTCCCCCAAACTGATGTTGATAACCATCCACAGTCAAAGCGTCCCTGTGCCTGCAGTGCTGCCTGCCCTTTCCTGTCTGCATTAGTCTCAATCTAGAGCAGTTCCTTGGTATGCATGTCTTCTGTCAAGTGCTGAGTCAAATTCAGATCCTGTGTTGTAATTCATGGTTTGGAAATAGACTAGGAAATACCGGTCTTGTTATCCAGGAGAAGCAAACACAGATGTTTGATTATTTTTTTTTTTCCACATATGAAAGGTAGACAGAATTCACTCCTTTAGCAGAGTAGAGAGAGGAAAGGCTCAACTGCACACCTGAAATCTAGGCACCTCCACCTCACCCAGATGTCAGCTGTGCACTATGCTGTGCATGAGCCACACATATATACACCCCTTTGTTTTTCACTGCAGCTGTGATTTCTCTACACGATGGGACACATGTTTTTGTGAGGGTGTGTTCCCTTCATTCCCAGTGTTCCATCTATCAGGATTTGGGGCTGCTTTGAAGCACACATTTCCAATTTACATCAGGCAAGCTTGGCCTAAAAAACAATGTAAGTATTTGAATACATGGTTGTGCTTGAAATCTGCCCCAAGTGTTAGAGGAATGTTTAGTCATCTCCTTACTAGGACATAATCCTAGCTAGCATTTGGTTGGTACTTTATGTTTCCTAAGTGCTTTACAAATATCAATTAATCCTCAGGTACCAGCATACTCTGTGCTTTGTTGTTCACACTGGGATTTGAACATAACTGTGATCCTAAAAGCAAGAGTCTTCACTGACAGAGCTAGTCTGCCTTCTAGGGCATCTTCAGCCTCTCTCTCTCTCTTTCTCTCTCTTTCTCTCTCTCTCTCTCCCCAGTTCATGACCAGGGAGGGAGATTGCTGCATTATTGCCTTGTGATGCCCTCTGAGTACCTACCAAAAATTGTTTGAGCAGTAGACCTGTGGAAGATTATTTGTCCGCTTCATAGACCCTCCTCCCCCGTCCCCCCCCATTTTCAGGCAGAGAAACTGAGGGAGAATTTCTATCAGCACTGAACTTTGCAGGTGCTTTAATTCCCAGTTCTGTCCTCAGTTCATCAGGACCCACTTGCCTTACAGTGAGCAAGTAACTTCAATCACCAAGCAGGATATAAGGAAAGCAAATTATAAGAAAGAAAGGAGAGATGCCTCTGCCACTGCAGTGGCAGGGAACTGATGGGCTCTAGGGAGATGCTTCTTTTCCCGCCCATCAAAAAACAGTGCCCCTCCTCTAGATAGGCTCCAACTGGCAGAGAGCAAATCATGATTTAGATTTTTTCCCCAAATCAATTAGACTCCTTCAATGATGGAAGCAATTTGTGTGACTTTTAATCTTTCGCCAGCTCAGCCTGATCAGCACTTTTTGAGGAATGTGGAGCCAATGTCTCTGCTAATCCAGGTAAATCAGCCATATCTGGAGACAGACAGACAGAGGGGGAAGGAAGGGAAGCTATTAAAACCAAAGAAGACCCATTTCAGGACTAAAAGACATCAGTGAGGTACCTGATTTATAGGAGGAGAGTTGCCTTTCAGTCATTTTTAATGGAATATTATTAAAGGAAAATCAGGAGCTGTGAAACCTTTTGTGTCTCATCTTCTAATGTATTTATTTCTGCAGCAGAGAACCCTGTTAACCCCACCAGGTAATGTATTCCTCAGCTGGCACGGGTGGCAAGGTTGTCCCCTAGAAATTTTATTATGGAACAAACTCAGTTAAATATTTGCACATGAAAAGACTATTTCAAGGTTTCAGGGGTCTTAAATTTGTTTCCAAGGAAAACTGCCTAGTAGAGCTGCTGAATCTTCCTGCATGTGGGTATCAAATACCATAATTTTCACGTCTCTCTGTCTTCTTTTCCTTTGTCAACGCAAATGAGTTTAGATAGATAGATGACTGGATGGATGCTTGCCTAAGGTAATGTCAGGCTCTGGGCAAAGTTTGGGTCACACTTCTGAATTGCTTTCCCATAATTTTTCAAGCAGAATAATAGTTGAGATTGTCGTCATTGTAAGAAAGGCAAGTTCCATGTAGCAATGACACACAAGCCTCAGTCCTACAGACACTTAATCACCTATTTAATTTTCTGCGCTGTGAATAGTCTTGCAGCAGTTGCTGACAATTCTCACAGGTGAGAATGACAACCTCAAATTTGACTGATGTGAAAGACTTGGTTTTTTTCATGATACCAAGGAGGACTCTACAAGAGTGAAGATGGCTCTAGTGGATATGTCCTTTGCTTTCTTCATTCCTGCTGTCAGTCCCTTCTTAACTCCTCCTCAGTAATACTTTCTAATACATGCTAACATACGTACAAAGTTGAAAAAACACTTTTTCATTGGAATTCCGATTGGATGGTACTTTCTGCATGAGAGGAGGTTCCTAGAGGTAGCCACCCTTTTGTCTAACATAATGGTGAAGGGACTGTGCACACAACTCAAAGCATTTAGCTGTTGCATGAAATAATGAGCTATGTGCCTTCAAAGCCTCTGTGGACATGGGTCAGCTTGTTCCATGTAGGTATCTTTACATTTTCACCCACTACATTATTGGTTTCAGCCAGAACAGGGGCACAGTGGGAAGTGTGTTTACAGTCATCTATTGCCACCTCAAAAAAAGAGGAATTGTAAAAACACACATTTGATTTTATAAGATCAGGAAAGAGAACATCCCAGTGCTTTCCTTTTTATTGTACTAGGTCTTCTAAGCAGGCTTTGTTTAAATAGGATGAAAGTAGCTATAACCAAATTAGGCAAAATCTGATAGTAGGCTGATTAGGAAGGTGTAAGTTGCCTTCTTCCAGGTCCTCCCACGGCATGCCTGCTGAATGAGATTCGGTGCGGCTTAGCGACATGTGTCATCATTTGTGTGTGGGCACACTAAGAATAAAAACCCTGCCATTATGCTTCTTTGAAAGTTTTTGTTCAGCAAAGCTGTAAATGACAACACCGGTTAAAAGCTGGTGGAGATCTAAGACCTCAAGCAAAGCAAAAAGCCAGGTTATGGTCTTGACATGAAGGTAGCTGTTGTCACTTCTAAGTGTACACTCATGTATCACAGCCAGCCTCTGGTCTTCTACTAGAAGGTCCATGCATGGCATGGGTTTTGCAGCACTGTGTGTGTATTGGCAGAGAGCAGTTTCTTGTGTACTTTGGTAATATCTCATTCAGGTTCACAATTAGTGTTTTGGTGCAAGCATAATTAGGCAGAGGTCCATTTAAATTCTTCTCAGGCTTTTTACATGTGCCTGTGTGTGTGCTGGAATTGTGATGCATTAGCAGCATATGTTGAGCTCCAGAAAGAGCTGCCCTGCCAAGGGTGTGTTTCATCAAATGGTGATGCGGAAGTCTTTAAGTCAGTTGGGCTTGGTGCAATCATTTAAGGATCCCAGTTACCTGGGCCACAAGAGCTCTCAGGTATTCTGACATTCTGCTTCTGGACTTTGTATTTTTTCTGGGCAGCAAAGTTCTGGCCTAGCAAATTCCATTGAAAGTTTCCCAGTGGGCTTTGGAGAGATGTGCCAAAAGAAAGGGTTACATTCAAACCAGTTGGAAAAGTGTACATTTTTCACCAAATGCAAAGAGATGTTCTTGCAGAAGTTTTCCATTAGCAAATTTCAGATAGTCAAAAGGTTCTCCATTTTTTTAATGAGAGCCATTCCTGCATGCGAAAAGCCTTTTTCTTTTCTTTTGAGGAAAAAAAAAAGAGACCAGATTCTTAAATCATTTAGAAACTGAAATTCACATTCAAAAGGTGTTTAAAAAGCCCATTTTCAAGCAGATGCAGATCCATTCTTTCTCAAATCCAAAACCTGTGGTACATACTCATCCAGAGTTGCAGTCATCTTCCCATCCTCTCTGCCCTACATGTCCCCCCAGGAGAGAGCATGTGAGAGGCCAGTCCTGTTCCTTAATCCCAGCAAAGCTGTTCGTGCTGCAGCTGCTCCCCAAAGATTACTGCACCACATAAAATGACTATGCACAAAATACACTCATATATTGTGTATTTCCTTAATATAATATTTCCTTTACTTTAAGACCCTCCCACACCCTCCACCTCCCATGCTCTCCAAGGGCACAAGAGCCTTTTTAATTTTAGGTTTTCATTTTGTTTTGGTAGATTACGTTTTTGTTTATTGCTTTCTGTCCCTCTGAGGTTCCCATACAAGACTTAGCTACATCTGGCTTTTATTTGAAGAAAGTCCAAGCTTGCCTCTCTCCTGACCTCACTGGGTTCTCTTTCATTGTGTGTTTTGGATTTTTGTTTGTTTGGTTTTGTTCTGTTTGTGGATTTTGTAGCCAGGAATCCCTTGGGCTTCTGATCTTCCTTTTGACATGGGACAATGGTCTGTCATCTCTGGTGTGTTTCTAGAGACAGGGAAGAATAAGAATGGTGTGCAGTGGTTGTTTAATTAAAATGTGTATATTTAAAGGCATGTATATAATTTGTGCACATATGTATGTGTGCGCATGTGTACGTGTCTTACTGATAATTGCTTTGAGCCTCTTTCTTGCTTTCCTGTGCTGGCATTCACTGCTCACTGTTTGCTACAGGGGAAAGAAAAAGCAGGGAGCACACAGAAATGTCACAGCTGAGAGGGTTTCTGTAATCCTCCAACATATGTTCAACATTAAAGCTCCTTCAGCAAGTCTGATGTGCTCACAGTCATCATGGGACCAGCAGTTAAAGCGCCCCAGTGCTGCCAGGAAAACGTTATCCTGGCCCTAATTGAGAGCGACTTAACTAATGTTTCATTTCCTAATTAGTCCTTGTCAGCCGCTGGAAGGCTGCGGATGCTGCTGGTGGCACAGGGCCCATCGCTGCTCTAACTGAAGTTGTTCTGACAGTCCAGGGCTTTGGGGTGATCCATAAAGTAAGGCTGATGGTTCGGGACCAAATTGGGTGGAATAGGAGAGAGGGTCAAGCACCAGCCGAGACACACTGTGAGCGTGCTCTGCAAAACCTGAATGGTCACAAATCAACTCTGAAATGACAGAAATGACAGAATAACAGTGGTGGAATGAGAACATCACTCTGTGCTGTGCTCAGTGGGAGCACAGGTGGCTGGAGTGGGTTAGCCAAAGGGAGCTGCTGGGACTAAATGGAGGTGGGGAGAAGATCCTTTCTTGAAGAGGAGCTAATGGGCAAGGACAGGCCAATCACAAGGAATGTTGTGCTCATCTTCAGAGCACAGGGCACCAAGAAGTGCTTTGCTATCAACTTGAATCTTAGACCAGTGAAGAACCAAATTTTCCTTAGGAGGTTTTGGCCTCTCCTTCATCCTTGAGTTCTCTGGCATGAGTTTGCTGGGAGGTACTTAGCCTCCTTCACTTCTGAGTGCCATGGCTGAACTCTTGCTTCCTTCCCACCACTGGCTATCCTTTGTTTCTGCTGGGATAGGGCATGCACAAGGCTTTAGTGTTGATGTGCCACCAACATAACTAACACACAAGGCAGGAGGACCCTCCTCTCCTGCCATGCTGCAGCTGGGGGCACCTGACAGGGTATCACATCAACCTGGGACAGGGTGTTCAGCCAGTGAATGGAAAAGAAACTTCTAGAACCCCCTTTCCAGGCAGAGATAGGAGACAATGAGGATCTGAGTTTGAGATCAAATTATAGCTAGAAAAACATTTGTGGTTGCTTAGCAGAAGGTTCGTTCTGTCTTCACAGAAATTGTTTGCCAAAAACCTTGGTAAACAGTGGACTGGGATGCATCTGATGGAGGAACCTGGCTCATCATACAAATCCCAAGAGTTGTGAAGGGAGGCATCTGGGCACCCTGGACTTGGCAGACACAGCTGGCAGGCACTCAAAGGACAAGTGGGCAACAGGAAGCCTGCAGGAGGAAGAAACAGGCAGTGTCAGCTCTGAGGCTTGCCAGCAGTGCATGGTCACTTGCTGGCCTTTTCCACCCAGCTAGCCCCATCTGTTCCCTCCTGGCTCTGGGAAATGGGGCGGATGGGATAAAAGCTTCTCCCCAGTGGGACTGTGCTGGCTGCTGGGTCTTGGGTCCCATGGCAGTGCTGGCTGTGTGCAGGTGTGTCTGTGCCTCAAGAAGTCATAACCCTCACAATATGGGGGTCTGCAGCTCACAGGACATGTCACAAGAGGCACATGTGCAGCTTAGTGGGCAGTGGTAACAGGGATACAATAATCACCTTAAACTAGGATAAATCTCTGCCTCTCCTTGCTGACACTGGTGACGCTTTCATTTCTCTAGGGCTCTAGTTTTATCCAAGTCTCCACCCAATTCCTTTCAAGGAAAGACAAGCTATAGAAAACCCTACATACTCCAAGGATATGTGCCTTCTGTGGGTGAAAGTGTGAGGTGACTGGGATTACTTCTGTCTGGCAGATGGTATCAGGGAAACACCCCCAGCAGGTCCAGCATGCATAACTAGGTATACAAAGACCTCAGGTGCCACATATCTGTTGGATGAACTGATACAGTGTGCTGCTATAGCTGCCCTTTAGAGTCACTCACTGTCCCCAAACCATAG
This sequence comes from Scytalopus superciliaris, assembly GCA_013400415.1. Classification (NCBI taxonomy): domain Eukaryota; kingdom Metazoa; phylum Chordata; class Aves; order Passeriformes; family Rhinocryptidae; genus Scytalopus; species Scytalopus superciliaris. Next base: position 2,096,822 of record VXBX01001056.1, read on the forward strand.
ATCACACAGCCCTTCCTATAGTGCACAGGTATCAGAACAAATCTCTGGGTGTATGTGCAAGTGCCGTGGTGGTTAAGAAAAAGTCAGCAAAACTGAATAGGCTCCCTCCTTAATTAACATCTTCAGTGGTCTAGGCTGTGACTGGACAAGCAAGCATGGACTTGTAGCACAGCATCAGCTGAAACAAGAGGGCTGGCACTTGGCACCAGATGGTGTAATGACGTAGTAGGAGAAGAGGAATTGAAGTGTGCTTGTCTATACTCAATATACACATCTTAGAATCACAGAATAGCTTGGGTTGGAAGAGATCTTTTAAGGTCTTAAAGTTAACCCCCCACCGCAAAGAGCAGGGAATGCAATAAGCCTCTTCTTTCAGAGACTCTCCTGTTTCCTACCAAGAACCCCATAGAGGAAAAAATGGGCTTTAGGATACATGTGAAGCCCTGCTGTGTACGGAATTTCCATAGCAAGCCACTTGCACTATATAGCTCATTCCTGGCGCCTGCCCAGGTGATTTCTTCTTTCCTACTGATGAAGTTGCTCGACCTTGGTGCCCTCTGTGAAGCTGTGAACCTGAAGGCAGCATAATAAATTCCCACCTCATCCCAGGTGCCTGTCAGCCTGAAGCTCCTACAGTAAGGTGAAGGGGGAAAGAGGGGGATCATGTCTCTTTACCAAAGCAGGCTGGCTCTCTAATGCCCCATTAGCATACCACACACAAGCATTCAGCTTTTAATTAGTTACGTGGTGTGATAATTAAGTAGTATTTCTCCACAATTTTCCTCTTGTGTGGAGCAGAGGGGAGGGGGATGGTGCCTGTTGGGGATGGGGGTTAAGGTTGTTTTAACGTTGTATGTAAGTAATTGCGACCCCAAGGAGAAGCAGAAGCAAAATGCAAACTCTCCCTGGGAGAGTGGTGGAAGTCTCAAGCTGGGCTGTCTCCTGACTCCCCTCCTGCTCTCCTGGCATGGGCTTACCCTCCTTTCATCAGCAAAGTGCTCAGTGGGTAATAACACGTCCTCTGGAGCATCCTTCTCTCCATCTCAGTGTATGCACCTTCAGATTCTGTGGGCTGAAAAAGAGCTATTGGCAGTGGTTGTATGTATGGGATGGTTAGGGAGAGGCTGAAGAGGCTGAGGATGGGGAGAATGACAGACCTTTCCAGAGCTGGGGAGCCATACACAGAGCAAAGGTAAAATAATAGAAAATGTGTTTCATGGTGATGTGGCAGAACAGGGAACCCAGAGCTAGGAGAGGGGAACTTCTGCACCATGATGTTTGTGTCAGATTTGGCGCTGCAACATGTGTGGTAAGGAAAAACAGCTTTCCTACCTTCAGGAACAGCGAGGGCCTGTACCCAGCTGCAGCAGGGCAAGTGTGGCCTCCTCAGCTGTGAGTCTCTTACCAGAGAGCAGAACAGGTATAATTGATCCATGCAAAGCAGTGGCAGAAATAAAATAAAGCCTATTACCGAAGCGGCCTGTTGTTTCAGCAGCGTGCACGCCATTGGGCTGCTTATGACAGGGAAACAGATGGTAATTCTGCGAGCCCTGCACATCCTGGCACACGTGTAGATTCAAAGAGTTACTGCATCAGGGAAGAGGCAGATGCAAGTTTGTTGGGATATGAAATAAAATACAATTTTCTAATGAACTCAGCAGCTATACCATCACTTAATCAGTTCAGAATTATCTCCGTTAAACATCTCCCCACTTCCAAATAGGAAACACAAATGAAAATTATCTAAAATATGGTGGGGTTTGTCCACTCTTAAGCTATGCAAGAGATGCATCTTTAGAATAAGCTCCAGGAAAACCTTTGGAAAATTATCTGGTAGTCATCAGATCAACAAGGCAAAATAAATCTCTTCTAGGCCTAATAGGAGATCACTGCCTAACCATGTCCTAGGGCTTTTGTCTGTTAAGGTGAGGTGCAACACATGAATTTGCTTCCTCGCTGTGGCACATCAGGCACTCCTGCATTATGCTTGAAGGAGGAATTTATGTCCTCAGAGTGTCAAGCTCAGGGAGTGCTGAGGCACAGGTACATTTTATCCTTGTAGGAAACTTCTTGGTGGATAGCAGTGTGTGCTATATCACAGAGTATTGCTAAACTTCTCATTTTCACTCTAGGCCTTTCCTAACCAGGTGAGGTGACATTTTCTCCAGGGCAGCTCGAAATCAGAGTATGATGTTTGTTGTAAGGGACACTGTTTTGACAGCCTTCTCTTTGCTGCCATGGGAAAAGCTGTGTGTCTATAGCAGTGACCAAAAGGTGTTCCAGAGGACTCTCTTCCATGCTATGGAGAGAGGCTTTCTGGGAGGCAGTTTAACAAAGATTAATTTCAAAAATGAAGTGTCAGGTCTCCTGTCACTGGCTTTTTTGTCACTGTGTACAAGAGGGCAGAAGGCGCTTGGTATCCATAGAACTCTATACAGGTGGGCAAGGGAGTTGAATAAAAGGCTGCAGAGCTGTTACACATTGCTGAGCTTAGGTTGTTGTAGTGATGGCTCACTTTCCTCTTGTTGGGCAACACTGAGGGTGAGACCAGTGCTTTGCACCGTTGCTGCTCTCCCAGACCTGCCTTCCGCCTGGGCCAATACCCCTCACTCCTTCCCCACTCCCCCAGCCTTGGATGTATTTCATCCCAAGACTATCATTCCTGCCCAAATGTGTTATGATATATGAAAGCGTCCAGAGAGAATCATCTGCAATTATCAGAATACTTTTTCCATTGACGGAGCTCGGCTTGGAATTTGGAGTACAAGACATAAAAGACCAATAGAATAGAGCTTGATTGATAGCTGGCATGATTGCAAAACTACAGTACCTGCATTGAGCCAGCTATAAATTGTACCACGGTGCCTATCAGCCAGCTTCTCTTGAAACATTTGATTAGAGCTTCTTTCAGCCACCGTTGGCCCTCCCCAGATGCTATGGAAAGGGCTTTTGTGGGAACAAACCTTACATGATTTGAGCTGAATCGTGTCCTAAATATTTGAAGTGACATGAATTGAACACCCACATCTTTTTTTTTTTTTTTGTAGTCCTGAAACTGGCTACTAGGACTGCTTTGCAAGATGATTGAGTGTTCAATAGCCAAGGCATAAAAGTTGCTTGCCCAAAATAAAAGGACAGAGATGCCAAAAAATTATTTGCTGAAGAAGAGGAATTTTTTGGTCTTTTTGTTTTTGGTCCTTTGTTTTTGTTTTCATCTGGTCACTGGCATTGGAATTTAAGAAAATTAGGGATTTTTGTCGTATTCCCCCATCCCTGGGGAAGAAGGCAGCTGGTTTCCACTCTGAGCTGGAACCTGGCTGCCCTCACGATCCATTGGGAAGCACCCTAGTGATGTCACACAGGCACTTGTGAGCTCAGACACTGGCCTCACTACCTTGAGAATCATGCCATGCTCACAACGCAATGCTGGAGTCTTCAAATGGCACATCACTGTGACATATGGATGCAGCAACTTGTTCCTTCCATGGCGAGACTTCCTGGGGGAGTCTCTTCACTGGGCTTTCAGGCACGCTGTGGCAGGGCAAGGAGAGTTGCCCCGTCCCCCAGAGGAGATCATTAGCAGAACAGGGAATTGAAACCCACACAGGTTTCTGCATCCTGTTCCTCCCTCTCCCCTCTACAGAGAGAGCTCTGGGCTGAAGAGCGTCCAACCCATGTAAATGTGAGTCACGTTTTGCTAAGCTGTGCACCTATGTGAGCGTACTACCAAGTTTAAATGACAATGGGCAGAGACCTCCCATGCAGAGCTGTCAGGGTAGCATTCATTTATTTATTTATTTATTCGCTTTTTGATAATTTAGTTTAAATCAATATGACACACACTAGTATGTTTTCCAGTATAAATCAACAACAAAATATAGTTCTGTCCTTGTTACGTGTACAGGCTGGCATATGTGTCTGCTTGGCAGAGAGGGCTCAGGGGCCTGACAATGAAACTTCCCTGGGGGAAGACACTTTTGCATTCACTTCCCAAATTGTCTATTGCCTCTGCAAGCACTTTTTCTTTTACTAATGAGAATAATAAGCTTTCATGTAGAGACAGTTGCAACATGTGTTTACTGCTGTGCAAGAATTTAGATAGAGGCTTAAAGAAAAGCAAAATAGGGTATTGTCTAGGATATCTCCTTGAGAACAATGTCAGTTTAAGTAAGGGAACTCAGGATTTTTGAGTATACTTGAGCTTGGTTGTGGGGTTCTTTTGATGGAAGCACAAATGAAATAAAACCCCTTAGCAGCTTTGAATCAAAATGCTGGCTACATTTGGTAGAAATCTGTGAATCAAATTATTCTGGTATGTGTAGCTATTAGGCAAAACCTGAATACATTTCTCAATGCTTGATTTCTTTGAGTATTTGAATGGGAAAGGAAGTAAGTAGCACTCCGCTTCCATAGAACAGAACTGCAGAGGAAGGAAAGGATTTTCACAAGCTGACTCAAAATGCCAGTGTCCAGCTTGAGGCTCTCAATTCTTTTTCTGTTTCCTGCTTTTCACAACACTCATGAGTTTCCATATCAAGACCCCAAACTGATGACATTACAGCATGACACTCATGCCATATGAGCGGAGGGCACAAGGGCTTAGAAGGAGAGAATGAGGGGTCTGCCTTTTCCCTTGCAGAACCTTTTTGTAGTCTTCGATGGAGCTCTTCCAAATGGAAAGATGCAGGGCAAGAAAGGACTTGCTGGCTGGTTTTCTCATGGAAAGTAGGGCAAATCAACTGCAACCCACCGACAGCAGTGTGGAACAGATGAATGGAAAACTAGGCTTTAACAACCAGGGGTTGTTAACTGCAGCTTTGTCAAGGAGAGCTTTCCTCTGGGATTTTTGGGATAATGCAATAGGGCATAGCAGTGGGGGGAGAAGAAACAAACCCTACAGAGTTTGGGCTGTGGCCTCTCGTCCTCATGCCCAGAGGAAATGGTTTGTTCGGGGCAGCTTACAAGCCTGCTTTGCCTTCTAGGCACCTCAGTACCAGGAAGATGCAGATAAATCGTAGAGAATCTGCAGAAGCACAGCTAGCATGATTAAAGGGCTGAAGGATTGACTTATTAGGGAAGAAGATTAAAGGAACTAAATATGTCGAGGTTGGCTAAGTGGCAACTTAGAGACGGGACATGAATGATAACAATCTACCAGCTTTTGAAGGAAGCCAAGCTAGGAGAAAGAAAGAAGAGGAATTGACAAGTCTGGTTCAAGGGGTGAACAGTAACTGACTGAGCATGTGATAATTTAGGTTGAACAACAAACAATCAAAAAAATCCTAATCAAAATCCTAGATAGCTGATGGGTATCTAAAAGAAAATAGACACTGAACTGTGTGAGTTGCATTTATATAGATGTGTATGGTAAGAGCTGAACCCCGTGCTTGAGTAGTCTCCTATGTCTTGGCTGTAGTCCACCAACACCACAGTACTTTCTAGCTCTGTCAGTAGTTGCTCCTCCTCAGATCATGGCTGCTAACATATGTAAGCATTAAGAGTGAGAAGTCTTTGCTGGGCACTCCACATCCATCCTTGCCCAGAGGCCAGACCTATTACGAGTAGAAAACAGGCTGAGCTGATGATGTGGGGTGGGGAAACTGCTCAAGAGAATCTCCTGTCTCATTGTGGGGGTCTGAAGTACTTAAATGTGCCATTAGCTTTGTAACTTTATCTTGCCAGTAGGATCAGGAATCAGATTAAAGATTTCACCTCCTCCTCATTTCCTTCCTGCAAGTTGTATGGCCATTGTACAGAGCATGTGCTGAGCTGCCAGAAATTCTGCTTGTTGAGAAACTTACTATAAAGACAGCGTGAAATGGAGGTGTCAGAAAGCTTCGTGCTGCTAATTAAGCTGGTGTGCACAGAAACATAACTGTTGTCAGTGTTTAATTCTGTATTGCGCGTTAAAGCTCTGTTGATGCAGCTCTCTCCTCCTGCCCTGCAGCCTCCCAGATCTCCTCACCCAGCACTTCTCTTGACAGCTCTGCCTGTGTCCTTGCCACCCACTGCCGCTGCATTTCATCCTCCTGTGTAGGTGAGCTTCCCCCAGAAAACCCCCTAGCACATCATCAGGGTGCTCTTCTCCCCTCTTGCTTAACAAAGTCTCCAAATATCCCACAAAGATATTTCCCAGCCTGTTCCTGCAAGGAAGACAGTCTCTTGGATGGGTCCCTTGCTTTGCTGCTGGTAAACCTGAGGTGTATCCATGGAGAAACTGAATATATATGTTTTGGAGGAGTGCCAGAGAGCTGGGCCTTGGCAGAGAAATGCCTGGGCTAGACTGTGTTCCAAAACAAGGTCCCTCAGGCACAGTTTTTTCACTAGTGTCTGTGGAAGTCAGGTGTAAACAGACAGTATAATTTGCAAGAAAGAGGGAGATTGCAGTATTTCTGTCATCAGTAATAGGTGGCACAAGGCCCAGAGGAGGTGGCATTCCTTGCAGTACGCTTGGGTTACCGCTTCTCCTCAGCCCGTCTGTGCAGGAAGGCTTGCTGGAAACGATGATGCTGCATTTCCTTTTTGTGCTGTGGCGAGGGGGCTCCTTCAGCCCCATCTCTGCTGTGCTTGCTTCTCCTTTTCTCACTCTGGTGCAAGGTGTGTGGGTTTAGTGATGATCCAGTGCTAGTTATGTCGCAGAGGGCAGTGCTGGCTTGACCTCTCTGTATACTCTGTAGGTCTACATAGTCAACTCTCCACAACGTAGGCATTTACTGGAATGAGAAGGGATGTAAGGGGGGCTTCCTACCACATAACCAGCCCATGTTCTATGTGCTTCCTTGCTGCATGGTGCAGTACAGTCCTTCCACTGAGGCCAGGGCTTGGACCATCTCTTGACAAAGAGAGAGAGATAACCAATATTACCTGTAATTCCTTGTCACTATAGATCATCTATACAAACAACAGATAGATGTTTGAGAAGTCAAGGCAGGCAGGATATAGTGCCAGCATGATACAGTACAGGGGTGTGTTCCCATATAATAAGTTCTGCACGATTTGAAGCCAGCCCCCCCTCTCCATGTGATCAAGTATACTGCCTGCACTCTCCTCTCTCTGCCTCCCCCCTCTTTCACAGAGGCTGTTTTGCAAAAAGCACCATGGGGAAAGCAGCTTTTGCTAAATGTTTTATAACGTGCCAGGGAACCTTTATCAAACATTTAATCCCAAACCTGGCTTTGAAGCAGGGAGGCATACAATTCCGTAATTAATTTTTTTTTTACCTTCTTTTGCTAATCGCTGATAAAAAGCTTAATTCTATTAACAACTCGACTTGACAAATTGCACCGTTCAACGGAAGCGTTTAGAAATTAATTACGCATTTTATTGCATTAGATCGGATAAACAGGGGAGGACGGGCTGAGCAGGAGAGGAGCATCAGCACAGGGCCCACTGTTGGGATGGTGGCCATTTTTTTCCCCAGCTCCAAGTGAGCAGTTTACATGGCTAGAGAATTGCTGACAGGACTGTTTTCCTGTTTGTTTGTTCTCGTCTCTTTGCTGATTGCAAAAGTTCCACGTAGGAGAGTTTATTTTTGTAAAGGTGAATTGCAAAGCTATGGTGAAAATTCAGCTAAGCACAAATTTCTGTGCTGAACAGCCTCCAGGGGGGACAGACAGGCTCAGTGAGTCTGAGGATAATGAGAATATGGGATATTGGAACATGCTCTGAGGTGCAGAACCAGTGAAGTGTTGTGCGGCACAAATGGACAGACTGGGACAAGGGGAAGTCCAGTATGTGTATATACATCTGGCAAGAGAACCTCTGAGTTTTTAATATAGTTGTGTTCACAGATGTAGATGCACACGTGTATTAGCATGCCTAGGTACATGCACACACATGCATATGTGTGTAGGTAAAAATGTGTTCTCAAATTCTCTGGTGTAAAATTCAGAAACAGATATGTTGAAGATATTCTAAAAACATAGGGGAGATAAGAAACCAAAAAGGCGTGTGAGTTTTACCTACCATTCTACTGTACCATACCTGACCACAGCGAGGTGTAAGGATATTATGATTCAGAATTGCATTAGTGAGCGTCTGGGTTTGAGATGCAGTTTTCACTCTGGGTCCTGTTTTGAACCTTGCTGACATTTGGAAGAAGATTTGGGTTCAGTCCTGTTAACCTGGAATGCATGGATGGCATTTTTCCTTCCAGCTTTGCTGCCTGTGCGCTGGGTTGTTTTTTTCTCAACTTTGTTTTTATTTCTTAGAGGCACATAAATAACCTTTCTCCTTGGCTGTAATCCATATAGTTGTGACCCTGATGAGTTTCATTCTGATTCTTGAAAAGGCAAGGAGAAGAAAATGAACTTCATTTCTCACTGCTGCCTCGTTTTCCATCCGTGGGCTGGGTAAATGTGGGTGCCTATAACCAGCCCTGTCAGCTAGCGAGCTTTTTCTCCAAGATGTGCATGGACCAGATTTCTTGTGTGCTCTGGGGCAGGTCCTGCTTCCTCCCCACAGGGTCTGTCTGCAGGGAGAGCACACACACAGTGATCAGCGAAACCTCTGTGGCTGAAACAGAGATGCTTCAGGCCAAGTCAAGCCCTCCCTTTATTTCCCCACAGCCTCAGGAGAGGGAGACAACAGAGGTGGCTGTGTGCAGACCACCCAGGAAAAGACCTGTTCCCGTGAGGAGGCAGGGAGTGACCTGCCTGTGCTGCTGCAGATGCTTGCTGTAAAACGCAGCCTACTCCAGCCTCGTTCTTGGCCATTTTTATTCCCCAGCACCCCAACTACACTGGCCCCTGCACTCAGATCCCCTCTGGCTGCCTCCTTCTGTCCTTCACACAGTCTGCAGCTGGTGGCCAGAGCTCTGGAGCAGCAGTCCCAGGATGCTTTCCTGGCATCTATTTTCACAGTGCTTTGCAAAGACAGTAACTGGGGGCTCTGTTAGAGCTGCTCCACTCCCCTTGTTGCAGGAAGCGGAGGTGTGGTGAGATGACCGAGGTGTTGGGGAACAGAGAGGTCATTTGTGATTCCTTGGTGTACATCTCTCTTCAGATGTTGAATTTCCTTTCCTTAGTAGGCATTGATTCTAATTCTTCAGTTATGGCTAAGTTTATACTTCCATTTTCAGGCTTATTTTTCGCTTTCTAACCTTTATTAGGAGAAACTAATTTGTTTGCATAGTGAGATGTTCACAACCAGGTAAGAGATGTCAAGAGGAGGAGGGATTTTTTTTTCTTCTTTCTTTTTTTTTTCCCCCATCTCTCTCAGAAAATGCAGAATTAAAAATGTTCATACTTTAGAAAAATTGTACATTGAGTTTATCATCTCTTATTGCATCTTGAGTCTTCTTGACTCAGGTGCTCTCAACAGCTTTGGCTTGCCAGAGCTTATGATGTCAAGACTCCTGCACAGGTAATTTTCACAGGCAACAGCTGGAAACCAGAGGGGGGAACCCAAGAAAGGTCATGGGCAGTTTCAGATAGCTCTTATTAGGGAGGGGAGTGTGTGGGGAGGGAAGACAAGGGGCTGTGGTGATCAAAGGCAGTCAGAGTATTCTAGTTGTGGGAGCATGAGAGAGGCAGAAACAGATATACAGATGGTGAACAGCAACTAAGAAAAGAAACATGGTGAAGGAGTGAAAGAAAAATAAATAAAAGTTAATAGAGCTAAGCAAAAATACTGAGAGGAAAAATATAGTGCTGCTGAAAGAGGGAACAGAATGAACTCAGAGACAGGCAGCAGGGACGCTGCAGAGAAAAAAAATATTAACAATAAAAGATAGATCACAGCATGTTAGATGGCAAGAAATAAACAGCGAGTTTATACAATTTCAAGGAAAATTATTGAGTCAAAATGTGTAGAGGGAAAAGAGAGAGAGAGGAAAGAAGGCAAGGTGGGGAAAAAGAAATTCAAAGGCTCCTTTGTAAAGAATAATTAAGTGACTAAGGCATCAGTGCCAAATTACTGTGGGACTCCAGGGGCTGAGGCATTCAGCAATGAAACCTGTAGGGATTGCTGGAGAGGGGGGGGCAAACCGAGAGGGCCAGGAGACTGGTGGCAGCCTCCCAGCCTGCCCTCCCCTGGGGCTGCACAGCTGTGTGCTGCTGGTCTGGGTCCCTGCACAGCCCCAGGGACCATTATGGCATGGAGGAGAGGTTTAGGGAAGACATGCCTGGGAAAAGTGGGGAGAAGAGAAATACATCTGCCTCAATAAGCCTTCTGTCTGGGGAGTCTGTGCTGCTTTCAAGGCTCTATCTGCTCTTCCTGGGATGCTTACTCTTAGCTTGCAAAGCCAAGCCCCATGTTCTGGGTGTAAGGCCAGCGTTACACAAGGTAGAAGCTAAGGGGGAATGTGCCATCAGTGTCCACTGAGGCAGGAGGAATTTATTAGTATTTAAAACTAAATCAATGCACTGCCTGAAAAAAATGAGTCTTTTCCCTGAATATTAATGTAAATTTGGCATATGATAATTTAAATTTAATTTAGTTGTATAGGATTCCTTCTCAGCCCTATGCATGACTGGACAAGTAATTTTGCAACATGACTTCATCCAGCCCTTTGTGCTTGTAAAGCCGTCAAAATGCATTCAGCCACAGGCCAGGATTTCCCCATCCCCTCTCTCCTCTGGTCCCCTGCTTTCCTTTACTGCCTTTACAGCGCTAAGCTTGATGGAGCATGGCAATGACAAATGTGAAAACAGTAAGCAAAAGATTTTCACCCTTGCAGAATGAGCCCTAGCAAAACCATCACTGCATTGCTTGCTCAGGTTCCAGGAGCTATTAATAGAGGTCTGCGAAGGTTTATTAATTATACTATTATACCAGGCCTTCTTCAATATGAATAGTGTGCACATTCTGTTCCCATTTCCTCATGTCTGTCATCTGAAAAGGCACATGTTGGTGCAAAAAGTGTTTAAAAGAGAAGGAGACATAGCCAGGCAGGCACCTTCCAATGTGTGTATCCCAGCCCCAGCACACCCAAAAGACCTTTGTTCTGAGAACTCAGCCTGTGTCGATGCTGTTGTAGCTGGGCAAAACAGGAAAACTTGGTGTCCTCAGGGTGTTGGGCAAATCAAATTTTCTTTTGAATTCTGCTTGGTGCCAATTGACAGCTCCCTGGAAAACCTACCAGGTGAAACACATCAGTAAGAGTTCATTATTTACAGGCCTGACACCTAGGAGTGCAGCTGAGCATCTCGGCTTCCATTAGTAGAAGTCAACATGACCTGACAGGACTTTGATCTCCTGCAAATAACACCAGGTTTCAGCAGGCCAGCGGTGGCTGTAGGGCTTTATGGGCAATTTACAAGGGACTCCTCAGGTCCCTTTACTGAAGAGCTTAGCCTTTAAGAGCATGATCCTGTAAATCTGTGCTTAGGCAACTAGCCCATTGAGTTTAATGGGATTACTTGCATGAGCAAGGCTTTGTGAGACACAGCTGTAAGGAGTGGTGGAAATGGATGGGGCTGCAACATTGCTGTGTAGCATGAGGGGGATGCATATAGCCCTGGGAATATATTGCACTCACATGGATATGGTTCCTGTCACTTGGGAGGGGGTAAAGCCAGTTGTTTTACGCTGTGCTGGAGCACGCTGAAGGCTAAATGGAGCAAAAAATGACATGGGAGTGGGGCTGGTACAGATTGGGGCTGTTTGGGCAGAGAGGATGCCAGAACTCCTGTGGAGCTGAAGAAACATGCATGATGGAGGGCATGAGGAAGGGTGGCAGAGAGTCACAGCTCCAGGGACTGCCAAGACCATGACTGGTGATCCCTGAGATGACTCAGGCACTGCCAAAACGGGGCAGAGGGAGATTTGCAATTATTTTGTTCTGATTCAAAAGCAAATCTTGGCTTGATGATGTTTGCAGCCCTTCTGCCATCCCTCTCTGCAAGCATGGCAGCTTGGGTAGAGCAAATACTCACTAAGAAGAAATTGCTACTGTGAGTATTTCCATCAAAGGTGCATTTTAAATGGTCTGTTGGATGAGGAAATTTGCATTTTGTGCTGCCAACTACTGTCCGAGTCTTAGGCTTTGAGTTTTCCTGGCCCTTAATTAGCTGAGTCAAATTGGATAAATCACACACTGATTTACCTACCAAAATCTTTGAGCGCCATCTCAGCCTAACTGGGTTGCTTGCCCAGCCTCTGAGTGCATCATGCAGGTCATGAGCTTCACTGGGAAGCACTGATGGTGCTGGTATCCTTTCTGCAGCCCCTCATGTAAGCTCAGCCTCTCACATAAGCTCAGCCTCTATCTGTACACATGCTTGCACATTTTCCAATGTTTCCACCATTTATGCCATTTGTCTTGTGCTGATTTTGTTAGTGATGCGGATATTATAGTCCAGTGGTATGTAGGAGGGAATGGTGGATTTTCCAGCTGACTGCAATATTCACAATATGTTTAATGTGTCAGGAAAAGATTATTTGCTGCCAGAAAATACATCAATAATCCCAAATAACAAATAAGCACGAGAGATGGATATTTCCTTTGCTATCAGAAAAGTGCTGGCTTTCATCAGACACTTTTATTTTCTCACTCATTTTGTAACTCTTAAGTGGGTTTGGTCAGCAGTACAGCTTCCTCCTGATTTCAATGAGGAAAAACACCCTAGCAATAGCCCTGCAAGCTATTGCCTCTTAAGGAACCATTTGATGTGAGTATCAAGAGCTGTTTAGCTACAGGTTTTGCAGAGTTCTGTGGTGTTTGTCCAGGAAGCCCAGTAATGTTTTGCAGAGGATGACATACACTCACTGTGGATATAATTTCTGCCTCGATGGGGATAGGCAGGGAGAAAGGACAACTTGGCATCTTTCCTTCTGTGGCAGCAAGCTGCATTAAAGACACGTTCACGCTCCTGCTCCTGCACTATCCCTGATCAGTTTGTCATGGCAAGGACATCCCTCCTGCTCCCCTTGTCTCCATGCTACCCAGTTTTCTGCTGGGCTGGGGCCATGACGTCATCCCACCAGCTGGTCAGCATTTTGAAGTCTATGGCATCATTTGTGTTGGAAATGCTCCCGGGCCCTGCTGCTCCTGGGGATGAAGCAGAAATGACGAGAGCCCCACGAAAAGTTGGACAGTGGTACAGCCAGTCTGGAGCTGCCAAATCTTTCTTCACCTTTCTTCCGCTTTCCTCCCTTCAGCCAGGGTTGGTTGGGAGCCTTCTGGGCAGTTGGTCAAGGGGGCTGCGGTGTTCTTGAAGCTTGGGGTTCATGCTTCCAGGCTGAGGGTGTGTGCCCAAAGGGAACTTGCAAGAAGCCAGATGTCAAGCTCGTCTGTGTGCTTGCCTCTCTGCCTGTGTGCATGTTGGGCAGGAGAGGAGAGGAGGAGTGGGAGGTGCTGGGTATGTCCAGAAGTGCTCAGCACCTGGTAGACTTCCTTACAGAAGTCAGGTTCAGGCTGTCTAATGCTGGACCTGCAGCGTGCGGGCTGGGAAAAGCAGTCAGTCAACTGGAGAGCACATCTCCCTCTCTAGGATATCCTTCCCGTATGTATCGCTGGAGAGAAGTGATCCATGCAGATGAGCAATATGCAGCTCTTGGGATGGATGTGTTTGTCACCTGCTGTGTGCAGGCACCCTCTGTGCTGGCATGCCTGGGTTTGTATGTCTGCCTTCCCCGGGGAGTAAATCAGTTTGGAAAGGCTGGCATGTAGGGAGCGTGCCAGGTTGGGAACACACGCATGGGGCTGTGTAGGGGGAGAGCCACCCTGTCCTCTACACGTGTTTGCAGTTTGTGAAGTATATACACATTCCCTGCATCTAACTACAGGGATGTTAATCCTGTTTATAGCCAGCAGCAAGATGGGCAGGGAGCCGCTTAACAGGAGCTGACACATAGAAAAAATAAGGCTTTTGTCTCTGTTGTACATTAAACAATTCATGAGGTTTGGGGTTGAATAAGACATTTAATGAACATTGGACTGTTTGGCCTGCCTGCAGCTGGTCATTTCTCACCAAGGGCTGGGTGCTTTTAAAGGCAGAAGGAGGGGATGTGAGCTTTGAGTTATAAAATTTTAACAAATAAATGGCATTTCCTACTTATCTTAAAATGGAGAAGTAGAGAGGAAGGCTAATAGCTGTGTTTCCAAGTATCTGGAACAATAGCAGGTTTGTAAACATAGTGAAAGCCCAACTAAACCCAAGTGAGGATCCTTTGTGAATAGCTTTATTTATTTATCTATCACTGAAACTATTTATTCAGTGGTATAGCAGTAAAGCCAGAATTCCTGCTTGTTTTGCAGCAGGCACCTTGTTGATTCTCTGCTTAGATCTCACACAAGCATGCAGGGTGGAGTAAGGAGAAAGGAGTGATTATGGAACAGAGCAGACCTTGTAAGGTTGTCTAATTGGGAGTCAAATGAAGGGGAGGCTGCTGAGAAGGCTGTGAGACCTTTGCCTATGGTTGCAGGGATGTGTGGTTACCTGCATCAGTGTCAACTTTGGTTTATGTTATGCAAGGTCACTTACCTTCACTCCAGAAGAAGAAAGTAAAAAGAGATAGATTTATTTACACAGTTTAAATATTTAGAAATATAACTTTACAGGGCCACTTGTGTTGCTGTGCTCCCACTTGATTCATTGCACCAGGTTCTATGGTGCCAGCAAGAAGCATCAGATTTAGCCTTCACTGCTCTTTCTCTCTATGGGGGCATGGAGTAGGAAGCTGGATTCACTCCTGACTCTTCTGGATTTAGACTTTAGGCACCAGCATTGATGCAGTTCATATGACCTTCCAGCCTTCCTGATGTCTCATTCTTTGGTTCTTGATAGGTGCCTTTCAGTTGAGCTCCTGGTGGGAGTTGTCCTCTCCTGGCCCAACTCTCTCCCTGGAGCCCATCTGTGACATTTGTCAGCACCTCAGCAGAAAGGCCATTGCCAGATAGACCTGTAGGCACTGGGTGCCCCTGGTTATGATGTGCCCAGGCTGGAACCCAGAGCTGAGGCATTTGCAGGGAGGGAGTGCACTGCCATTGCCAATGAAGTACCCTAGCTTAATTTGCTTTTGGGGGATGTTTCTTTGCTGCTGGCTTAGAGCACAGCTGCTGATTCCTCATACTGTAGAGAAGCATTGAGGTTGCCTTTCCCTTCCTGGTGCACACAGACCCCCTGTTCCAGTGCTGGGGCACAAGCTGGCAGCCCAAAACAGATGGTGCTGCTTTACGCTCAGCCTGCACCATTGCCCGAGGCAGACAGCAGGCGCATGCACTCCCATCAGATAATACAGGAGAGGGTATCTCCACATGATGCTTTTGTCCATCCATTCAAAGTGGAGAGCAGTGCAGCCTTGGGACACCAGTCCAACTGGTTCTCAGCAGCACCGTTCTGTTGGAAAGGCACAACTTTGCTTTGAAAATCCTGTTTATAATCCCAGTCCAGCTTTCACTACAGCAGCAGGGGACTTTTGTTTTGGCCTGCCTATAATGATGAGGCATTTTGCTCCAGAACAAAGAATCCTGTTTTAGCAACAATCTCTATTAGTGCATATTAACGTGCTCAGTTTGTGTAATCTATTTTACCATGTAATTTATTTTAACATTTATTTTAACGCTTTCTACCTCTACACTGAATTAATAACAATCTCACCACCCATCAGTGGGAGGCAGAAATTTAGGATGTTTAACCTTATATGCCCTGGCATTTAGTTCACTCTTTAGATTGTAGCCTTTCAGCAAGACGGTCTTCTTTTTCTTCTTGTACAGCAGCCTGATCCAAACCTACAGCACTATAAATAGCCATTACTACTATTGCATCTAATACAGTATGGAAAATTGATGCGAGTTCAAAAATGTTGTGAAGGAGAAAAATGCAACGTGATACAGAATCTTTAATGGTCTCAGGGATCATAGTATTGGTTTTACATTGCACTTATCTTCCTCACTTCTTCAGCTCTTTGTGTCCTTAAATCACATGCTCCTCACATCAGAAAGGGAATCAGCACTGGCATGGCCTCAGTGGAGGAACATAGTCCAATGGTACAAAATGTGATTTTCTTTGGCTGTCTCCTGATTCAAGTTATTACTTTAGGTCTGTATGAACTTGTCCTTGAGATCTGATCAGGTCATGTCCGACGGTGTTGCTTTTTCTTAGCCTAGCTTTGGACACCAGAATTTACAGATGCAGCTTTAAAATAATCAGCTTTACACTTGTTTCCTTTCACTAAAGCAATGCCTGCCCTCAAACAGGGGCGAGAAAGTAGAGCAAGGGATTACATGGGAATATGATATGCCATGCACAAATATACATCAACGGCCTCAGGCTTTGACACCAAATTATTATGCTAATGCCATGCACATTGGTACAGTGATTGTTTGGAAAGGCAGTGTCTTTTACGAGTGGGTCAAAACCATATTTGATTATTTTCTCATAGGACTCATCCTTTAAAACTTGAATTATAAGCCTAGTCTGATCCTTCACTGCCATGAGATTTGTAGCTCTTAAGCTTGATTCCCAGAGAGGTGTGAGCTCTTTGAAGCACAGCTGTGTTGGTCAATTGGATGCCCTTAGGTCCCATCAGTTGGGAATCTGCATCTGAGAAACTGGAGAGGGTGAGCAGAGCCAAAACCCTGGTCTTGTAGTTATGCTGAGTAGCTGCCTCACCACCAAGCAGCATTTGCTCAGCTGGAAAGAGATTTACTGCGTGTGTCTGGGCTTTGGCCATACATAAGCTGAACCTGATGGCACCAAGGAGACTTTCAATGGTTGTAAGTGGTGGATCAAAGCCAGCCCTTCCCTTATGGGACAGGGATAGCTGTAGAGGCTCCCAGTCTGTATCCCTTCGTCAAGACTGGAGAGAAGACATAACTGAACTGGTTTTCTACTTCACTGCAGGAATCTTGGAAAAACATTTAGGATTAAACCAGCCTTCAGACAGGAGAATCACAGCACCTTTTACTGCCCGTGAAAGCATCAGGCAGTCTATTGCTCTATCCATCCTTTGGTGTATATTTTCTCTGTCTCTCTCCTTTCACCCTACCATATGTGGCATGTTGGATGTGCTGCCTCCCCCTCCTGTTTTCTGCCCCAAGGTTGTTGTGAGCTTGAGAGTGATGTCTGATAGCGCTCTTTATTGCACACAGTACAGAGAAATACGAGGATGGCAACCCTACAAGAGCAGATGGCTTCACATGCCTAGATCTGTTTCCTCAGACAAAGTAGGATACTGCAAACTGGTGTTCATTTCACTTAGTAACATCTACTTGAAATATTGGTGGGTGTTGTACCATTTGGAGAAGCAGGCGGGCTGTCACAAAGACTCACGTGGGCAGGGCATTGTGAGGGCATACAGGTGCTGGGAATCCTGCACATTTCTGGTAGAGCATCTGTTTTCAGAGGAGAGGACAAGATGCCAAAAGAAAGAAGTTGTAAGGAGAGGGGGATTTCTCTGCACCCCACTGCACACAAATATGTGCCAATCTCCAGCAAAGGCTTGCCAACAGTAAAGGGACTCACTGTTTAGGGGGAATAACCCATAGACTCAGCTCAGACACCTCAGGCATGGACTGCAAAGGCTCAGTTTCTCTTGAGGGTGTTGTGGGGTGGACACGCAATAAATACACTCTCCAGACAATCAGCATCCACATTTAGTGGAGACTACAATGTGGCAGGGTTTGTAGTACTAGCAGGAGAAGGGCCTCTGCAGCACCCATCTGCAGGGTAGTACTTGGAGGACCATGTAGGAGGAAAGGTGGGGACATAAAGAGACAAGCAAAGAGCAAGGACATCTCTGTGGCAGAGAGGACTCACCAACGGGAGAGAAGAGGGGGAGACTAATGAACATGTGGGGGAGAGAAAGGATTAATTAGCCCAGGAAGGAAAGGGAAGATTCACAGCTCAGGGATGTCAGAGGCAGGAATTGTTCCAGGGTGGTGCCCCGGAAACCCTCCTACCTCATTCCTGCATCACCCTGCATGACAGTGCTGTCCCCTTCTGTCAGACAGCAGTCTCCATCACTTCAGCTTGCTGGCCCACTCCTCCATGTTAACGCATTTCTGATAATTACCATTTTTCAGAACTATTTTGACTGTTAAAAAATGCCTTTTTTTTTTTTTTTAATATAAGCTGATTAAAATAGACTACTCATTAGCATAAGCTTCTTGCTGTTCAGCCCTCTTCCTAATTAAAAGCACTCATCTGTGGAGACCTCGATTCTCCCCTGTCCTCTGGGCTAGCTTTTTGGACATTTTTCCCTGGCAGTTTGCTTTATTTTGCCTCATCTTCCTTTTTTTAGTTTCCTCTCCAGCAGCTTCCTGGCAAGGATGGAAGAGGATTCAGGCAGGTGGAGGCTTAGGTATTTAGTACCAGATGAAAACCAGAATGAATTTGTCGTCCCTTAAAGCATCATCTTCTGTTTATTGCTGCTGGCTTGGAAGCAGAGCCAGCAGCATGTTAGCTCCTGGGTTCTTGGGAGCTGCACCTCCCAGGGCAGCTATCTCCTCTGGTCTAAATAGCGTTAGGCTGGTGGCATGTTTGGATGGCAGATCTGTATTTCAGATCCAGGGGTGCTGGTGGCTGTGCAGCAGGTGTTGATTTTTCTCTCATTCAGCACTAAGCCAAGGTCCCAGCAAGGGATCAGCTGCTGCTGTGTTGCAGGGAGAGCAGCTTTATGGCAAGCTGCAGAGGTCCTGACCACATAGCACATGATGGCTCTCAATGTCTGTAGCCTCAGTACTTTGGAAAATTTTAATGCAAAGAACTATTTTCTCTCTTCCTTAGTGTTTCCCAATGGTCCTAAATCAAATAAAGCAGCTTCCTTCATTCCTTCCTGCAGTGCTGCCCATTTCTAAGCAGCTGCCTCATTTAGTCCTGAAGTGGCAGCATTTATAAGGCTGCTGAGGTCTGTTGCCCAGGGGAGCTTGGAAACTTGCAGCAGAACTGGAAGACTCCACAAATGATACTCAATACCTTCTAAGCATTGGCCATTAAATCCCTGAAGAAGGAACGGTGTTCAAGCTGTCCCACAGCAGTCTGGCACTGTAGCCAGTTTGCTCACGTCTGTAGGGTGGGTGACCTGCAAGTGCTCAGGAAGAGGGAAGCTTGCTTGCCTCCCTGGGTCAGCTCACATGCATGTGCAGAAGGAGGAAGTTTCTCCAGACAGTGTTGTTTAGAAGTCTATCCACTAATAATATCTTTCCATGCTATGGAATGATGACAGACCTTGAACTACTCCAGCAACCATTTGCTTTCCTAAGAAAAGTTTCTATGGTTCATCTGTGAAGTACAATAGGTGACTGCTGTCAGCAAAAAATCTGGGTTCTTCATTTAAGGAGCTCCATCCTCAGCTAGTCACATGTCACTTGGTGTAGCTAATGAGGAGGGGGTTAAAGGCTCTGCTTACAGGAATGCCTCAAACATAAGTTTTTGTCTAAGCAAACTCAGGGCTAGCTGAGCAGGGACCTGTGAGAACACCAGGAGACAGCAGACATTTCCCTCATCCTTGTTTCCGTCTCATTCCCTCTATACTAAGGCTAGATTGGATTGGAGCTGGGACTAGGTATGGCTCAATATCCCTTCTCTCCATGTTTTTTCAGTGTCTTTTGCTTAGCCCTGCAGGAGCTGACACTGCTATGGAGAAGTGAGACTAGTGTCTAATTTGCGTCATGCCTCAGCAGCTGTAGTCTGACTGCGGGCTCTTTTTTCCTGGGGTTTCTCTAAGAACCAGAAAAGAACAGCTGATTTTCAGATCCTGGAGATAGCTGGGAGGTTAGATACTCTGGGATTAATGGTCATCTCTTTCACATCAACTCTTCACTAGTGGAAGTCGGGTGATTGTAATGAAGTGATGCCTGATTTGCCATGACAGTCAGAAAAGCATCACTCTTAGTTTATTTTTTTCTTTAGCACTGAAAAATGAAACCCATCTGAACTGAAGGGGAGAATGCCACCATCACATGAGAGACTTATTCTGGTGAAAAGAGCTGACCTTTCACACACTCTTTATACTACAAATCCCACCCTTTGCTTCAACATCCTCCTCCTCTGCTTTCTCACAGGATGTCTGTAAATCCCTCGCTGTGCTGCACGTGCCCATCTCCTCTCAGCTTGCGTGTGCTGTGCTGGGGCCATCAGTAGATTGCGTTGTGCATACGGGGGGGGAGGGGGATGGTGTTGGCTCTTGCTTATAGCACAGCACCTCAGAAGTAACTTGACAGAAGTTTGTGGCACTACAGCCATCAGGCCCCATGTATGTGTTCAGCCAAACCACAACGGATGAAAGTCCCATTCAAAAGGTCAGGAACAATGTTCTTAGTTCTTCCACCCCTCCATGGATCTGCTCTGCTTGCTTGACTTTCTTTTCAAAGCTGTCAGCCAGGATAAGGTCTCACCTGGAATTCTGAAATAACTCGAAGTGAACAGCCTGAATAGCCTGCAAAGGTCAAGGCAGTGCCTTGTCTCTGATGAAGGGCCACATCACTCCTGGTTTCACTCAGCTGATTTAGTAACTGTACACCAGGATGACTTCAGCTTAAGGTAGTGGCTCCACCTTGCCAATCAATAATTCAGTCTTACTTTTGCAAAGAGGGTGCTACCATTCTGCTTTTATAGGCAGGGAAACTGAGCCAGAGAGTCCAGAGGAGGACCAGAGTTTGCATTGAGCTCTCCAGGTTGCCGAAGGCTTGCTCTGCTGTGTTGCTTTTCACTAGCAGAACTCCCAGTGTCCTACATAAGAAGAATGAGTGTAATTTTGTAGTTATAAAAACGAAACTGTGTTGAACTGGATTGGGAAGGAGTTGTCAGGGTCACACAGTGTGTGTGCTCCAGAGCTGCCTTCATGCTACCAGGAGCCAGACTCGGCAGGTGTTAGAGTAGGACTGTAAGTACTCTCTAGGTCTGAAATCCTTTGGGGGGACATGTCACCTGTCCATCCCTTTTCATTATGCAGTGGCCACACCACACTTACATCTAGGAGAACATAGAACAGGAGGGAAAGCTTTCGAGGAAGGGAGATGGTCTAATTCTTTCTCAGTCCCAGCAGCTCTCTTGTCATGGCAGCTCTAGTATCCTTCTCAGCAGTGGAAACAATACATATGTGTTCATTCATCTCATCCCCATGTATGAGGCAGGTGTGGCTGGTGTTTCTTAAGAGAGTACATTCCTGTCATACACAGGTATGCAAAGCACTCTGTTCCCATCAGCCATGGCACAATCAGTAGCATCTTCGTGGTGTGTCTTGTCAGTATAGCCCCAGAGCCAAGAGATGAAAGTTACATGGGAACAAAGTCCATTAACCCTCTTCAGGGTGTAGGTGGTTCCTGCTGCTTGAAATCAAGCTGAATTTCAACCTGAAGACAGCTGAGGCTTTTAGGACAAATAGTCAAGACTTTGCTCTTGAGTTTTGCCACAGGGGTCTATCTGACTTGGCTTTGCTGTCAAACCACATTTCTTTGACCTTACAGAGGCTGGGCAGGAGGGCTGATCCTAAGGACTCAGGTTCGCAAACATCTGAAACTGGCCATCATGGTGACAAGGTGCTCTTCAGGGAAAAAGGGAGAATGGATGGGCAGCGCTGATTTGAAAAGCTGAAGAGTTTTTTACAGATCAGGAGTTTTAAATTCCAGCTATAGGATCTCAGTTGTTCCAGGTCTTATGAGAGTTTGGAGCTGCTGCTGCTCTTTTTCTTAGTAACAGCATTTCCTCCTGACCCAGGGCACTTAAATATTCTAATATTTACTCTGGGATAGGCAAGTAATTGTAGATAGATAGCTCATCTAGAGAAGGGTATTTATTATTTGCTATGTAGAGCCAGCAGTCTCCATTGGACATCTATGTATTACTCTTAGGGAGCTATGATTGGTGGAAAAGTATGTTGCTGGCTGCAGTGAGACAGTCTGTAGATGGGAAACTTCTGAAGTTCCCAAACTGAAGTGATTGAAAAGCAATGGGTGCTACAGGATAGCTGGGTGGGTAGGTTTTGAACAGATTTTCATTTCTTCTTCCCTCACTTGCTAAATTCCTACATATTAGGAGTAAGGAAATGAGATGTGCATAACAATAGTAAAATTCAGAGTAATTTCCAAAGATGGATTTTAATCAGATCTGAGCCATTTGGGTCTGCCCAAGACTTGAAAGGCTTCTGGTTCTCCTGCCTTGTGCAGTTTCTCTTCCCTTATATTCAGCAAGGCTGTCTGCTTCCTCTGCTGCCAGGGACTTCCTTGATCTCTTATACAGGTTACTTCTTATCCTTTCTGCTAAGTTAACTCTCACTCAGGTCTGTCTAAAGAGATGGGAGTCCTATGAGAGACAGAAAGAGTTAAGCAGTGAATAGAGAAGTCATCTGGCTAAAAAGAGGGAGAGGGGCTCTGATTCTCTGCAAAAAGTTTGCTGCAGTTGCTAGGACTGGCTCCCAGCATCACCTCTGTAAGGAGCCTGCCCTCTCTTTCAGGCATCTTGGTATTTTCCTTACTTTACCAAGGGGGAAAAAAAGCAAGACGCAAACCAAAACAAAAAACCTGACATCAGATCTAATTAATAATAATAGAAAAGCCAATTTCACAGCCCATTACCCTTCATAGCCAGGTGGGGGGTAGGAAGGTGAGGAGGAGGAGGGACTTGAAGAAACATGGGCGGGTGTGTTTGTAGACCTCATGAAAGAGATGGGGCGATGGTGACTCACAGAGTTTCCCTGCCAGACGTATAGCTTTAGGCTCCATTAACCCAGAACCCAACAGAAGGTACCATAGCCAAGGGGAAAATCTTTAAAAATGCCGACAGCATCATTTTGCTTCATTAGCAGGGCTTCTGCGTGTCTCCTCTCTTCACTACCACTGTGACCCCCTCCCCTCCATGCTCCCTCCTTTCCCTCTCTTTCCGTTTGGTTTAACTGAAGGCAATTCATCTCATTTTAATTAATTTTTACTTGCAGCGTTATCACCCCAAGTATAAAGGCAAAAAGTTGTTTTTTTTAATTACAAAGCTAACGGCATTAATTACCAGTACAGTTAATGCATCAACGCATGGGAGCCAAGTGGCGTTTGGAGGCACTGAGGCAGTGAGCGTCCGTGACAGCTGCAAAGGGTTTGGTGGGCTTTTTCTCTCTCTTTTTTTTAATTCTGTCTGTTTAACAGCCTTACCAAAGAAGAGCCACACTTTGGGAAAAAACACTCTGAGATTTTTTTAAACCACAAGTCTGCTCCAGCAACCCACTGGGGCATGGTATCTGAAAGGGATGCAACAAAGCATCCTTAAACTATAGGGCTGGAAGGCAGGAAAAGACTTTTAGTCCACTCCTCTCCCCAAGACAGATGCCACTAAACCTATTTCAATCTTAATGGATGTTTGTTAAATTCCAGTATGCACAGGGAGTCTAAATCAAATCGGTTGGGTAGTTCATTCAAGTTTCACTGTTGTTTCCTAAATGGATCCTTGTGGCATGGAATATTTGCAAAGCTTTGATGAGCTGAGCAAGTGGAGATGACTGTAGGGAGCTGACTTCTGTCCAGCTATAGCACATGAACCCACCTCCAGGAGGTGAAGGAGACCCTTTGCTTCAGGTCTGAATGCCCTGGACCCTGATGACAGAACAAAAAGCATAAACCGAAGTACTTTGTGTTAAAAGATGGGATTTGGTACAAGCCTGGCACTTTCTTCTCAGATTCACGGTGGTACAGAAGAGGCACATCAGCTGCCAAGAGAAACTGCTTTTTGAGAGGACTGGGCTTGGAGGAAGAGGTGTGAAGGGCATTGACAGCAGTAGGAGAAGGGCTCTTGGCCATCCCTCTTGGGCTATCAGGAGGCATCTGGCCTGGCTCCTTTTATTTTCTTCCAAGAGGAAGATGCAGAATCAGTTGAGGACAGGAGAGAAACACTTGAATATGCCCAGGTTGCACTGGTACTTGGAATATGAAGGTGGCTTTGAGTAATCTCTGGAGGAAAGGAAGGATGGTACGGGAAAGGCAGCTCTCCAGACAAATGGGGCAAGGGGAGATGATGCAGTGTGTGAGGAGGATTGCTTCTTCCACTCTGTTATTTCCATTACATTAGGGATAAACCATTAAGTGCTGAGGAGCAGGGAAGCCAGGCCACAAAATGAAGCTTTAATATGTGCTTCCTGAGCTACATTTTGCTTTGGCCTGTTTCTGGCTGAAATCTTACCTGCTTCTGCTATGGCAAGCCTCTCTGCTAAGTTGTAAAAGAAGTCTCATTCTAACCCTCCCTGAAGGAATGGGAAGAGGTGTCTTTGTATGGCCTTGCCTTTCAGTCAGAGCCTGACTGGGAAAGGACAGCTATAAGGAGTGAAAATGACCCTAATAAAGCCATGTCTATAATTTTCTTATTCCAACAAGAAATTCTGTGGCACAGAACATCAAAAAAAGGAACTTTAAAAAAAAAAAAAAAAGGAATTTAGTCAGAAACAACCCGAAGGGGAAAAGTTATGAAATTAAAACCCAGAGAACCAGCAGGGAAAGTGCTTTTAAAAAATCCCTTATTAGAGTCACAGGAGGTAGCACAATACCCTCACATGAAAATCAAAATAAAAACCTGGAAGCAAAAAGGTAAGAGAAACTCGTGCACTTAAGAACCAAGTGTTAGTTTATTCAAGTCAGAAAAAGGATTTTTTTAAAATTGGATATTCCATCCAAGTGATGCTAATAGAATAGAACATAAAATGGAGCACTCAGATGTAAAATACAGATTAGGAAAAAAATTTGAAGAACAAATAGCCAAAGATAACACAAGCAATAATAATAAATTCTTTACGTACCAAGAGTAGGCAGCCCCAGGGAGAGTCAGTTAAGGAGGTAATCAGGACAAATGGAGATTGCAGAAAAGACTTGGTCATTACTACAGGAGAGAAGAGGACCCTGAATGCCCCAGAATGCATTTTGCACAGAAAAGATGATGACTTTGTCCTTGGGTAATATGTGAGTAATAATGAAACTGTGTGCAAAATGGGGCTGTAGCAGATCTCTAAGTTATTGCAAAGGGATTCCATATTGGCAAGTCCCAAATCTGACTTGCAGTCCTCCACAGAGGAATTTATATTCCCTGATCATCACCTCAGTACCACCACAGATTCTCTGAGGGAAAAAGCAACCTGGAAAGACCAGGTATGAAATGAAAATCTGTAGAACCAGCAGGTGGACTCCTACAAGAAGATATCCCTTATTAAGTTAATGGGAGGTCATACCACATTCTCAAATTAAAATCAAAACTTGGAAACAAAAAGGAAGCTGGAACAGGTGCAGTTAAATGCATTGGTTCATTCACATTAAAAAAAAAAAAGAAAAGAATAAAAATGATACAAGGGGCAAAGGGCACAAAGTATTTTTTCTTTTTTTGGCTAATGATCAAATCTTCATTTGTATTATCTTAATCAATTCTGGTATTCCCCTTTAATTATCTTTGTTAGTTCTACCCACTCTGAAATATTCTATTTTTGTCACTCATATTAGACTTTATGCTGATCTGTTATTTCTTTTGTCATTTCCAAAATGAGGGGCATTGCTCTGTCATCCTGTACTCCAGGAGCTTAGCACGGCCTCTGCCCAGCATCCCGAAAGTGCACACCACCAGGTGTACAGGTGGAGAAACCAGTCAGAAACCCATTAAAGATTATAGTCTGAGGAGTTGGCTCACACTCATGAACCCATTATGACATTTCAAAATAATTTTTTTTTCTCTACCTCTTCCTTCCTTTCTTTCCTAAAAGTATTTTCATGAGCACCCTTGGATTTCTGCTGTACCTGACCTTACTTTCAGCTTAGTTGCTAGATTGCCCCTCCCTTCTCTCTCCTTTGCTGTCCTCCTCTCCTTTGCTGTCGTCCCCTCCACCTCCAGCCCATGCGTGTGATCTGCATCCCAGGCACCTTCCCAGTATTGTTCCACATCCTTCTCCCTTTTGCATTTATTTATTTATTTATCTTCCCCAGGGATGGAAATGGAGGGAAAATAAAAATAAATATGCAAATGAAAGGGAAAAAACTGAGAGAAATTTAATTAAAATGTGTGTGTTTCTTTCCCTTCGAGTGCTTTAGGGTGGAATAGCAAATTCTTAAAAAAGAGAGCACTCAGAATAAGGTTAAAGAGCTGAAAACTGATTACATGCAATTGAAAATGAAAGCAGGGAGGGGGTGGTGGTGATGTAGCATACTGAGATAGGTAAAAAGCTCAGGGAGAATTGTGGCAATGGGGCATTTTTCACTGTGAGTTACAGCCAAGCAGGCATTGCATACAAGGTCTGTAACAGGGTTTCAGATGCTTTGCATCAGGAGAGAGGCAGGGAGAAAAGCATTTTACTTTGAAGAGCAATATGAAGAGGCACCTTGCAGATGAGAGCTGGGGGAAAAAAAAGAACAGCCAGGAAGGATAGAGGAGTGGGAGAGAGCCATCCACTTCATCCCAGGCTGGATTCTAACTGTAGATCTGCCGTGCCCCAGGACACTTCTACAGTGCTTGAGGGTAGGGAGGGGAACAAGAAATAAATAACTTAGTCTCATGCTTTATGCAGGATCTACAGTCATTGGCTCTAAGCTTGATCAAAGCCACAGCTGTAACGCATCTGTGGGAAGAAGAATTTGTTGGGCTGTGAAGTTGTGCTTTGGCTTATTAAAGATGCAAGGGGGAGAGGAAGTTTTGGGGAGCGGGTTGACATTGCCCAGCCTTACAGGCATGTTTGCACAGCAGTGTAAAACCCATCTTCCCCTTAAACACACTACAGTAGGATCAGGGCCAGCAAAAGATTTATGTGCAAGGGCTGAAAATGTGTATATTACATGGCCTCGCTTAGGAGCAGTGTTTTTCCAGTGCATCTTCGTTCTCCTCTCATTCCAACATGGGAATCATTTCTTGGCAGCCTGTTGTAATTAAACACAGCCTTTGAAAGACCACATCCCCACTTGTGCTCCACCTTGGTTTCAGCCTGTCAAAACCTCTTCATTACTCAGAGCCTGTGGGACAATTTGTAAATTTCATTTTTAAACCAGTGATGTTTTTTACAGGGTGTCGGCCTGTCCCACTGCAGTCACTGAAAGGCATGTTCCTAGCAGCCCTTTCTTAGGGCCATTTCTGCCTGCTGCAGGGACCAAGGAGCTTTCTCTCAAAGCTGAAGCCAAAGCCCAGGCACTGCTTTTCTTCCTTAGACTGCTGGCATCCACATTGCATTGTGTGCAGGAGGCTCCTTTTGGGTGCTGTTCCTGCCCTTTTGGGTCTTGGCTGGAAGAGGGGAGGAGGGCACTGGAGGCAGCTACTGAGGCTTGTACCTTACGTGCAGCTTGAACAGTGTCTGGAAAAGCTTCAATCCTAAAAAGCCATGCCACCCAAGTTCATGATTCTGACTCATCCACACACTGCCTGAGTCCTCAAGAAGCTTTCCTTAGTGGCAAAGACAATGGCTCCTTCCTCCTCTGGTGTGGCAGGGATTAATGCTGCAGGCTTTATAACCCACCAAGGATAGCTCTTTTCCTTTCTGCCCACAGGTATTAAGGGTCCAATTTTCCCTTCTATTTCCCATGCCTTTTAGAGTGAAAGAGAGAAAAGAAGTCCTCTTGCTGTGATGCAGAGTGATTGCTGCCATCTGACATTCACATTTTTCTGCTTGGTCTTTTCATTATCGCCCTCCCATTTGTTTCTCCTCATTCTCAAGTGTCTGCTGATCCTCTCCCTTCCTCTGAGACTGGCTGTTGTTAAAACTCCTCTGCTTACCTGCTCTGTATATCTTGACTTATCTGCTTGGTTCACATCTCCGTTCATTGATTTTTTCATACCCAGCTGCTAAATGAGAACTGTTTGCACCTCTTCCACAAGCATCTTCTGCTTTGCTACTGCAAATTCTTTGTAGTCCAACTAAAACAGTGTAGCTTCTCATTACAAACAGAAAAGCCAGCAGGCTTCTGATTTTTCTTCCTTCTGCCTGTGTGCTGCTTCTTTTATTTCAGTTGAGAGGTCACACCAGTGGTGACTCTTACTAGAGATGTTCCCCTAACTTTGAGCCCAATTTATCAGTCAGGATACAAGGCTCATTTTTCCCAGGTGCCCCAGACCAGGAATAGCCTCTGGCTGTTACATAGCTTTTCAACAAACTGTGTCAAGAAGCAGTGAAATCCTGCCTCCGGGAACATGTTCCCTTTCTTAGTTTTATTCTGTATTGTTGCAATCTCAGTTAATGTCTCAATTATGTGTAGACAGGCAAAGCTGCAAATTCAGATCAGAAGTGCATGGATGTTTGGATCCCATGGGCTTGTCTGCCTCACTTTTTTTGTACCACTACAACTATATAAATATATGAGGAATAAGTGACAAATACCTTTATAGGAGTATCACTGTGCCCACATTTGAGGGGTATTCCATACCATTCAAAGCTGCTTTAGTAGTGCCAAATCCAGGAGCGGGATGCCTCCAAAGTTAGCACGTAAACTGGAGTGCTGTGCAGTTTTCTGGTACAGGAGTGTTCAACCACAGACAAAGTCCAACTTATGATTTTTATCCCATTTGTATCTGCAGAGTCATCAATTCCACATTTCCTTTCCATGAAATCAGTGCTGTTTCTGTTAACTGTGACATAAATCTTTAGCTTCAACTTCAGCATAAATCTTGAGATGAGCTGTATGGGGAAAGAGAGGGAATAATGAAACCACAAGACACAAAACACAGCTCATGATATGCACAGAACTCCTGTAACACTGTACTCTTGAAAAAGGCGTGAAGATGTTGTAGGTAGAATAAAAAAATGGCCATAATTGATACTGAAAATTCATTGCGCCATGTTAGCCTGCTGTGTGTTCACCACAGTTGGATTTTGGAGGTTTGGGGCTGTTCACTTTTTGAAGTAGGAAAATGGTTTTATTACTTTCTTAACACTTGCGTTTCAGAAGTGGGAATGAGTTTGGCTCACGGGAGATGTCCTGTACTTGTGATTGTAGAAACCTTGTGATTTTGCAAGTCTTTTTATATACACCTACCGCTCCCAGTCAAGAAAGAAGCACGGGGAGAAGAGTCTTCCTTGAGAATATCTAGGAAGTCCAGAATCTAATACTCATGAGTTTGGAAAGGCACAGATGTGAAGTAAAAAATTAATCAACTTTTCAAATAGCAGGACTGGTCAGTAGAATAGGAGATCCAAGAAGAATTGGTTTGTCTAGACATAGACTTTGCCATGCTCTGCCCTCGAAGGGCAAGCCTCAATGCCCAAGGCATGCAGCATATCATGCCCTTTTTGCTTTCTTGGGTTTTGAGGGGCAGCTCATGCAAACAAGACCTTCTGAAAAGTTCTGGACCAGACAGTCTATGGATAAAAAAATCTGTGTGGAGAAGTAAAGTTGGAAATCCCACCAGAGGCAGTGAAAACACCATGTGTGCAGGTGTCTGGGGGCTGCGGGGGTGAGAAAGGCTCCCAGGGAGTGACTGGGAAGGTGAGAGCCTGCAGGGCTGCTCATCCCAGCTCTGGTCCTCAGCTTTGCTTTCCCAATTGCGAAGGGCTGGCAGCATGCGTATGTCACTCTTAATCTTCCTTTTGCATCCCTGTTTTTGCAGTTGTCAGAGCACCGTATTATGCAAATTGGAATTAAGCAATTAAGGCGATAATGTTTCCCTTGAAGAGTTTGACAAGGCAGAAGGAACACAGACTACTTTTCAGACAAGCTTTTGGTTGCATATTTACCTAAAAACAACAGCAAAAAAGAGATGGACAACTGCGCACATGCACACACACCAGCTTTGTGACCAAGCCACCCTTCCCTCCCCATGGATCCTGCCTTGTTACTTGTTCCGTAACAGTGCCAAGGACATGGGACCTCAGAGGGGCTGCTCATCTGCCCCCCTCATCACAAAGGTCTGCCAATGCCCATGATGAATTTGCATGTTAAACAGATGTTTAAAGGTGTAGCTCAGCACCATACTTTGTGCTTAGGAACAAGGGCTTTTGTCACTGATTCACTGACTGCACTTTCACAGCTTTGCAAGGCTGGTGTGTGTGGATGAGGAGGGGGAAAGTTGCTATCAGTTGCTGGGAGACAAAAGTTCAGAGCTGCTCTCTGTCGGGAGTTTTTTGACTTTGTGACTTTGCCAGCATTTTGTGTGAATTCTCCCCATCTAGTCCCCTGTTAAAGGTCTTCCTGTTCTAGAAGGACTTTAGACTTGCAGTGGGTTTGTGAAAGAGGAGAGGGTTATTCTATTGAACTGTTTTGCCATGGCAGTAATTTTTACATGACAATCAAAGAAGGGCTAAACCAAGTCTGCAAGTCTCAACTGTCTTGGAAGCCAAGATGCTGGAAAGCTAGTCTGACATATAGAGATTCATGCTGCTCATGCCTCTGCATCTTCCCTCTGTTCAGCAGATGAGGTAGTGCCTTTGAAAGCTGTTGATAAGATGTAAAGTTTGCTTTGAACCAGTAATTACGCTAAGGATCGGACCCTGGGGTACAAATGTTGGATTCTGAAAAATGGTGTCATTTAAAATAAGCTTCACCGTGTGCTTTTTCACAAGATGTACTTTCTTTCTTTGAGATGTGTTTGGTCACCCCTGCTTTGAACTTGCTTAGCTCTTGGCATAAGCTTAGCATTTTCTGCATTTCCTAAAGGCCCCAGGAGGGAAAGGAGCAGAGAATGGGGAGCTACTGAGTTGTTGCCAACCGAGATACATAGGGCCTGATTCACCACTGCTCCATTAGACCCAGAGAGTCACAGTGGCATAAAACGATGAATCAGAGGCAGTGACTCAAACTCCAGTGCTCTAAATAGTCAGCAAAAATGGCTAGAGGAGTCCCAAGTGGCACTAATGACTGAAAGAGAGTTAAGAAAGTGTGTGACTTAATGGGGTGTATTCCCCAGCTCACAAGGCACACAGGGAATCGTTACCGGATAGAGATAATTGGGTGGTTGTGTAACAGAGTGGTCACATACACTGATATATAGTAGTGCATGGGAGGATTTGGTTCAGTTTAAACCTTTTCCCAAGTTGTATCAGCTAAAATGAAAGCAGGCCCAGTCAGAGCAGATTGCTGGAAGCTGAGAGGATGTTGTGGGGATGGATAACCCCTTTACTTGAAGCATACTTCACTGCCCACTTTCAAGAAAAAGGATTAGGGAGGCCCTTGTTCCAAGCCAGCAGGGCTGATTTTAAGCTAAGTTGCTAGGTAGGGGTGTAATGAGATAAATCTGCCAGTCTGAGACCACTCTTTGCTTATGTAAAGTAGCATTCATGTGGAAGCAAAGTTGTCCCAGTCAGCACCCCTGTCCAAAGCTGCTCTTTACATCTCCATCTTGCCTGGTCACTTCCTAGTGAGGTCAGCTGAGTTTATTCTCAGTGGCAGCTGTTTGGCCTGAATTAGTGCTCGAGGAAGCATTGGCTCAATCGATCCAGATAACTCTATCTAGCTTTTGTTTAAATAAGGCCACAAGTTCCCACCAGCTCTAAGTCATTTATCTGCTGTGGAGTTCAGCAGCCAGGCTGTGTTTGTGGAGGCAGACAAAACAAGCAAAAAGGGAAAAAACATCCCACAACAACTAATGGTAAATTCCCATTTCTGCTTTCGTTAGTTAGAGGAAATATTCTGTGGCTGCTGTCTAGCCTTGGTCTCCTTCATCCCTTCCCCTTGCTTGCCTATAACTGCTCCCTGTGGCCACACTTAGTGGCTATTCCACACTGATTTGCCATTTAACCAGCTTATCAAGGCCTGGTTTTGACTGTGGTTGCTCTTTTCATCCTGCTAGCTGAGGATAACACTGCATACCCCTCCCTTCCTTCCTCCCTCCCTCCCTCCTTCCCTGCCTCCTCAGAGGAGCTCTGGACACTGCCAGATGTTTTAATGAGCTTGCATTTTCATGAAAGGCCAGATCTGATCGTGACTTGAATGGCAGCTGCCAAACAGACAGAGCTTTTAGTTTCATACTCAGCAAGAAAATGGCTTTGCCTCCCCTCAGAGCAGCTTATGTACTTCAGAGGCTCAGTCATTATGAGCAATTTCTATTAAGAGCTGAGTACCTTTTGTGCTTCTTGGGAGCAAAGGATGCTCTCAGGGTCTGCTCAGCACCACTGAGGATTGTGCCTTCTCTATGTTTGGAACATCAGCAGAGATTAGACAAGCCTGCTGGGAAGAACGTGGCTACAGTTGCAGTCCCTGAAGGCATTTTTGTTTTTCTTGAGTTTTTTTCAGCCAGTTTCCTAGGTATTCCCCCCTCCCTCATTAATATATTTATCAAAAAAAGAAAAAAAAAAAAGTGGAGTTTTGTACTTCTTCTGGAAAGTATTTTTCATTTTCTGTATGCCTGGCAGACCTTCTCCTGAGTGCTGTGCTTCCCACCATGAACTGTAAGCACTTGAAAGGTAAATAACATGAAGGACATGAGCTTCTTAGGGGAGGTGCCAGGCTGTGTAATTGGAAGACATGAGGTGTCATTTCTGAAAGAAGATGTCCTAAAGTGTCCTGATGATGAGATTGGCTCGAGTCCTGGAAGGAGAGCAGGTCTCCAAGAGGAGGGAGAGAGGTCTCTTTTCACAACACTTTAAGTCAGTAGATATGATGAAATGTGACAGGGGAACCTAATGAATGTGTGGGACGTTTTCTGTCTCAGAGGTCAGGGAATCTCAATCCAGTCCTTCTTCAAGACCTTAGCCACAACACCCGAGCACTCACAGAGGTGCATTTGGGCATAGTGTGCACTCCAGCAAACATATTTGGGAGAAGGCAGTATCAGGAAATGTTTCCAAGTATCACTATTGTCCTGGTAAAGTCTTCCAAAGAGCAGAAGATGATTAGGATGTGCTGTAGCTCAAAAAGAGATTGTTTTTTCTCTCCTTCATCCTGTGCCTCAAGCCCCACAGCTGAACCTGTGGCTTAGGGTTGCCACAGCTTGCAAAGTGACAGCAGCCAAGGGGAGGAGGTGAACAAAACCTACCAAGTTTATCCTCTGCCTTTTTAGTATGTCATGGGCAATGTTTTCAGAGAATTCACATGAGGTCTGGATAAAGTTGAGGTGAGTGTATAGAGGTATTTCCCATGCAAGGTGTTTTACAGAGTCGTATGTATTGGAAAAGATCTGAGTGTCAGGGAAGTGAGTTAAGCTACAAGAGACATCTTCAGTAAGGAAGATGGTACTAAAAACATGAGAGAAGCACCATAAGACAGTCAATTCTGTGATTCCATGATGGGGGGATGGGGGGGTGCGGGAGGGGGAGGGGAAGAGGTGCTTCATGCTACCTTCATGTTAAAGCACAAAGCAAGTTGAGAACAAACCTTGACCTACAACTTTAGGAAATGCCCAAAACTGTTGAGCGCTTGACCATCACTACAAGCAGAAGACACACCATTGTGTGCCAGGAGTGTGTCCACCAAAATCTCTGTAACAGGCAATATGATCTATCTACTAAATGCATCTAAATCTCATTAAAGTCACTGAAGGTGACTGGCAATACTCAAGACAATGTGGGAAATCTCCTCTCTAGCCCATTTGTCACCTTGTATGAAGTATTTACATCACCCTCTGATCCATTTTATATCACCATGCTGAAAACCTTTAGGTTCTTGTTCTTACTATGCCCCTGGTATAGCATGGGTCATTGTGCTGTTACTCCTGTTTTGCAAGGAAGCAACCAGAGCACAGGAACCTAAGTAACCTGTCCAAGCTAGTCAAGTCAGTAGCGGAGTAGAGCCCTGATCATGCATCCCCAAGGCCTACCTTTGTGTTTCTCTCCTGAACAAAATTCATGAGCCCTACAGCCTTCCCCAGCATTCACTGAAGTGTGTCTCCTTTCAACAGTTCCTCTAGCACAAGGTATTTGAGCCCTCTGCATCAGGAAAGTAGAGTGGCCCCATTTACTTCCATTAAAATGCAGGCACATGCTGTTTATCTCCCTCTGGGAACATGACAAGAAGAGTTTTAGTGTCAGGGAAAATAGTAATAATAATAATAATAATAACAGCAGCAGTAACAATAAGAAAACCCTCTAAGTGTCAACTCCACATTTTCTGGGGCCTGGTTAAGTTCTCTGGAGCATAGCACTCCATCACTTTTCTCAGCAGGACATAGTTACTCATAACTTGAAGGTTTTATCTCTGGACTCCGTATACTGAAAAGGAGAAAGGAGGTAAATCTTGCATTCTATGGGAGTATGGATGTTTAATTAAATATCAAATGTAATTGTTCCAGACTCCTGCTTGACAGTCAATATGCTTTGAAGATTTTGTCTCCCCTTTTTTTTTTGGTATTGAAAAGATTAAAAATGCCTGACATGTATATGGTGCCCATCCTTTGTCTCCCTCTGCACCTTGGAGCGACTGTGATCCTGGACTGATGCCTAGGTCCTGCTGGTATGCACTTGCATGACTCTGGTGCACACTGCATTTCACTCCAATCTTGTGGGGACAAGTCCCTTCCTCTGTTCTGCTTCCAGTGGCCCCTTCTGCCATCTTAAGTCCCATCTGACTTGTGCCTACTCTAGGGCATTTGCCCTTGGATCTCTCCTTTTTCTTTTTCCCTGTTCCTTTAGGACTGGGGAAGGAAGGGCAAACTGCACCTTGGAAAAATAAACATTTTGGGCCTTTCTTACACTGCCTTTCTTGTGGAGATCTCAGATCTCTTGTGCCTTGCTAAAATTATTAATAAAAGGCTTGCTGCCTCTCTGTGAGACTGACTAGTTTTATTATCGTTATAATGAAATTAGCAGTCTCTTTGAAGTCTACTTAGTCTACTGTAGGACCAGGAGACCTTGCATAGAGATCCTAAGCAACACACTTCAGGAACTAGAAAAGCAGAGAGACTGGTCAGAGTGCAGTAGCCTCAACACAGAATCTGCCAATCCACTCGTCATTCCCATCTGTGCTGTGCGCGAGTCACACTTCCCACGCTATTGGAGAGACAGAGGTGTGGTTAAAAGTGATTCACCCAGAGGCCCGATGTTGATAGAACCTTAAGTATCTGCCCTGTGTGTGCTAACCCTCTTCCCCTTGTCAGTCCCCATTAAAGGAGCTCCTCTGGATAGGGAAGGGCTGGGGTTACCCGTGGGTCTTGTTGCAACATGCCCACCCCAGCCACCTCCAGCCATGCATCATGTGCTTGCTCGGTTGCTCAACAGCGTCCGCTTTCCATATGATGAGTCTGTGACCTTGGAAGCTCACAGGAATGTTGTGCTGGTTTTGACTGGAGTAGAGTTAATTTTCTTCAGAGTGGCTGGGATGGGGCTGTGTTCCGGATTTGTGCAGAAATCAGAGTTGATAATACAGATATACTTTTGTTATTACTAAGCTGTCCTTGCACAGAGACGAGGCCATTTCTGCTTTTGATACTCCACACTGGCGAGGAGACTGAGGGCACGTGGGAAATTGGGAGGACACAGCCAGGACAGCTGAGCCAAACTGACCAAAGAGATATTTTGTTCTGTATGACATCATGCTCAGTGTATAAAGCTAGGGGGAAGAAGGAAGATGTGGGAAACATTTGAAGTGATAGCGTTTGTCTTCCTGGGTAACTGTTATGCCTGAAGGGGCCCTGCTCTCCTGGAGATGGCTGAACACCTGCCTGCCCATGGGAAGCAGTCATTGGTTTGCTTTGTTTGCATGCACAACTTTTGCTTTCCCTAATAAACTGTCTTTATCTCAGCCCATGAGTTTTCTCACTTTTGCCTTTCTAATTCTCTCCCTGATCCTGCTTGTGGAGAAGTGAAGGAGCAGCTGCATGGTACTTGGTTATTGGCTGGGGTTAAACCAAACAAGCATTTCTGGGGATAAGGGGTCAAATATGTCTCAGGCTGGAAGAGTCAAAATTAGACTTCATCTTGTGATCTTGAAAGGTCAGTGTTTGGAAGGGGGAGAGAAGATAGGTCCCATCCAATTCTGCATGCCAGTGAGCAGTGAGACATCATGACTTTGTCTCTGGTGGGGTGTGGCATTTGGTTTGGAAACCACAAGGGGCCAGAGGTGTGTACTGGTGTGTGAGACTCTGCAACCTCTGCTAGGAGAGAGAAGCCACAGCAACCCATGATGGCTGCTGGGGGAAATTGTGTCTGTGTAAAACTATACTGTTTGACCAAGCCCAAGTGACTTCAAAGGAGTCAGGCCTGACATTTACATGTACTAGGTAGAAAGATCACAGATAATAAGCTCTGTGTGTGTGTGAGACAATGAGAACTGAGTCACTCCTGCTGAATCTCATCATAACAGTACCCAACAGCAGTTTCTCCAGTGGAGTTGTTTCCAAGGGTTGTCAAAACTATGACAGAAAGAGAAGAATGTGGTGATTCGGTTTCCTTGTCTTTCTGCTCATCTCTCAAGGATAAAAGGCAGTTCTGGGTTGCTTTCCCCCTACCTACCTCTCTATTGCAACTTCTATATACAGCACAGTAACTTTTCTGTGCTGCATTTATCTCACCTCTGTACCAGAATCCTCTGGAGGTCAGCCTCCCACTGCCTATGATTGATTGCCATGCCTTGTTTATAGCTCCTGGAGACTGAGGTGAACCACCATCCTAGCCTGACTGGAATAAGGTGAATTTTAGTCTCTTTTTAGGGTCTTGTAGTGGCAGGTACTACTGTGGCTTGCTGTCCTCAGCTGGACAGAGCAAGCTTTATAATGCCGTGACCACAGCAGCCCTCCAGTTCAAATGTAAACTGGAACCTGTGGCAGGAGACCACAAGAGGAGAGGCAGGATAGGAAAGCAAGGGGAGG
>VXBX01001056.1:2133417-2225894 GCA_013400415.1 Scytalopus superciliaris
GTGACACAAAGACTTTACTCTTCATTTATAAAGGGTTTCATCTATCAGCTGGATTGCCTTAATGTGTCTCCTAACAAGGCTCCCCCAACACATATACCCCCTTTCCTTTGGTTTCGTTCTTTGATACTGTCACATGCTCTTCATTTTCCAGCACGTTGCATTCATTCTTTGCCTTTAAACTCCAAGGATTAAAGCAACTGGATAAAATAAATAAATAAATGAAATTAAAAGAGCTGACATATCATGCTGTTGTTGGCAGCCTTTGATTTTCTTCCAGAACAAGATCATTACTTTTCTCTCCAGCTTTGAAAATAAGAGATGGACAGACTCCTCTCTTATAAATTCATTTGTCACTTGTGGGCTGTGGTAGGTGTGGGGGAGAAATTGAAGAAAGAGAGGCTTGTGTCTGCAGTATAGGGAACTGTGAATGACTGTATTAGAGCAAGGTAGTACCAAATCTAGTTCTGGGCAGGAAATGTCTTTCTGCTGGGCTTTTATACAAGCCCCAGGACAACAACTTCATGTGCTGAAGCTTAGAGGGTACTACCATACAGAAACAGTGAAGACTGGGATCATCCTGGTGAAGAGCAGAAGCTGTGAAGCTTTGAGTCCCAGACAAGTATTTCACAACCTTTCAGGAGGAGACAGCATGGCCACCATGTTTTTTCAGTGCAACCCACTGTTACAAGCATGAAATTTGTAACATGAAGCGTGAAGAGTTGGTTTACCAAATTTGGCACTGGAGCTGAGTCTATGCAAGTTTGCAAGTCTCCAGGGCCAAAGTTTCACTGACATCCAGTAGCTTTTCCTGGGTTTGA
This sequence comes from Scytalopus superciliaris, assembly GCA_013400415.1. NCBI lineage: Eukaryota > Metazoa > Chordata > Aves > Passeriformes > Rhinocryptidae > Scytalopus > Scytalopus superciliaris. Next base: position 2,134,236 of record VXBX01001056.1, read on the forward strand.
AGTTGAACTCAAGTTTGCTGAGACTGTGCCCCTTCAGAGTAGGCTGAGTTGCAACTCCACGTGCACAGGTGCAGTCAGGATCAGTGAATCTGACACGAGCTGCTTGAGAGCCCACTAGGTGCACGTTTCCCACCATGAAATTGGAGGATATGTGGCTGTTCAGATCCAGCCTTGTTTGGGCTTTGAGCGTATCATAAATCTCTGGCACTGGGTGATGCTTTGCTGTGCAAATGAAGTCCAAGGAGAGCCAGGAGCAAAGAAAACGTGTTTGCACTCACAGTTCCAGTCTGACTGAATCATAGAGTGGCTATAAATAAGGAGAAGGAAACTGCTGCAAGGAAGCTGATTACTTGAAATTGTCTGTTCCCTTCCTTTGCTTTCTCCAGGATGGTTCAGTGCATCATCTGTATGTTTCTGACAGGACAATTTTGGTACATCTTAATGCAGACTCTCTTATGGCTGTGGTCACATCGTAGTTTTCTCACATTACTCTGCAAAGTTGCTCAGAGAGTTTCTTGAGCTGCCTTCTAACATAAAACTGTATTATAGTAGTGGTAGTTTGGTGTTTGTCCTGGGCAGAAGGCAGCACCAAAAAAGGGATGTCAAGTTCTTCTCCAAGCTAACTTGTGCAAATGAGACATATGGGATACGCTGATGGGACCGTTGTGCTCCATGCAAAAGACTCTGTGCATGTCCTACAAATACTAAGTACATCACACAGTGCATTGCACTCAACTCTCTTTGTATGCTCTCAGTCCTCCTCTTCTGAGGACAATGAGATGCCTCTTGTCAGGACCTCTTAGCAAGTGTGTTGACATGGAAGGGGCTCCAAGCCTTTGGTGTCTTTCAATGGGAACTCAAAGACAATGTATTCAAGGTCACCTCCTGAAGGGCCAGAATGGTGCAGTGCAGCTGTCTAGGGCTCTCCACCATGTGTTGCTTTTTCCAGCCAACAGGCCTTCATATCCATTTGGCACGCTGGGAGTTAACAGCAAATGTCATGTTCCCAGCCGCACTGGCTGCACAGCTGTACCAAAACACAAATCTGGTTTCCCAGCAGTTGTCCAACTGAGTCTCCCTACGGGCAACTCAGTTATGGCTAGAGAAACAAATGAAGGACATGTCTTTTGGTTTTAGCCTTCCCTAAACTCATGTGTACTGTGCAGCTGTTGCTTTAACCAGATACAGAGACTTAATTAGGTTACAGTGACCTCTAGACGTACAGCATTTAATAGGAAAGTTGCAGAGCAAAGCATTCTGGGTACCATTCTGCAAATCATGATTTAGTCCTGACGTTCTGTGTTGCTCCCAGAATTTGCACATTTCAGAGCTTTGGCACTCTTCCCCATCCTCTCTTTCCTTCTGTCCCACACAGTCTAAAGAATCAGCCTTTGTATTCTGGAAATACTCAAGGAAAAGGTCATTTTCAGAACTTAAGCCCACCAGCAAACAAGTTAACCTGTGATTCACTGCAGCATTTTATGGAGAAATGTTCAGAACTAAATTCCTCACAGTTTCTCCTCTCACACACCACCACAAGCATTTGCCCTACCTCACTCTGTGCGACTTATCCCATGCAGTCATCACCCTCCATGTTACTATCGTCTGCTCTCATTCCTGCTGCCTTTACCTGAATTTAGTGACCCTCTGGGCCTGTCTGTATGCATCTTCCCCTGAGCACTACCCTGAGCACACCCTGCTACACCCACTCAGCATGCTTTTATTGCCCATATCCCCACCTGCATTTGCTTGCAAATGCTCTGCCACACAAAGTCACACTCACTGTCTTTTTCCCTTCTCTGGTATTTATTTCTGTGCACATAAGATGACCATCTCTCGGGACTTGCTTCTGTATTTGCTTTTGCAGTGATCAGAGGCAAACTGAGGAGGATATAAAAAATCTTAACCTGCAGCTATTAAAATGAGCTGTTCCTACAAGGCTCTGTATGGCAGCAGCTGCAGAGAGAGGTAATTCTGATGTCCTCTTTGTCACCTTTCCAGAAAGCCCCACAAGGAGACACACAGAGCCATGAGCCATTTGCAGAGGTTATGGTGCAGGAAACAGGAGGGGGCTGTTTCCCAGGCAGAGTTTTTGTTGATGATCCATTACAATATTGGAGATGCTGCACAAAGGCTTCTATTTGAAGCTTCAGAGATTAAGCATAACTAGCTCTGATCCTGACTTATTCAGGCAGTGGAGGTGATGAACTGGCTGGCTGGGACGACAGGACACAAGAAGAAAAGCTGTAACTAGGAGACAGAACAGCAGTTGTTCTTGTGTTTGACACCAAAATTGCAGTGAACCCACAGTAAGTAGAACACATCTGATTTACTCACTACCCCAGGATTATGATCTTCAGTGGCATTTCCTTCTTCTGGATCTAATGGCAGTCTCCTCCCTCTCCAACACTGCTTTTCTGTTCCCAAAACTGGCCCATCAAAGTACTGGGTTCAGTCACTAGCTGTGAAAGTGCAAAGATGTGCTGCTGGCTCATTTGCTGACCAGAGCAGGTAAAGCTTAAGAGCCTCCAGTGCCAGAGAAGAATCAGTGAAACACCAGGAAGGCAACTGGGGAATAAAGAGTAAGACAGATGTGTTGACTAGAAATTGAGCACTAGAAATTGCCGACTCAAAGAGGAAACGCAGGCAAGTACAAGAATAAGATTCTCTTCCTGAATTCTTCTGGCTGTGGAAACTGTTGTCTTCCTGTGGCTTCTTCACTGAGGTTTGTGGTCTTTCTTATTTCCCCTGCTGTTGAAGGTTGGCTCCTGAGCATGTATCATTTGTTTCTCAAATCTCTGCTTGAATGGGAGATGAAGCATCAGTCTGAGCCAGCAGTGGCACATGTAACTCTAAGTGGCTTGCTCAGCAATCCCCATATCACATTTAAATGTGTTTCGCCCTGACCAGAAATAGATAAGCAATGCCAAAGATGGAGCACATTTCATTTTCCACAGCAGCCAGCCAGCATCTTCTTTATGCTATTCTCTACCTAAACTACCCTGCTTTGACATGAGAACAGGCTCTAGACTCTACAGCCTCTCTGCCTCCTGGCTTCCCCACTGAAACTACCTGTCTATCAGGTTCCTGGGTCTCCAAGATGGACACTTCTCCCTCTAGGCACTGGCTCGTGCTTGCAGGTGTTTCTTCTGAGTTGGTAGGCAGGTCTCGTATGATCACTGGAGTCTCAGTCATCCAGGATTTAGACCACTGTAATTTTTCTCTGGAGGTCCAATATTGTATACTTAGTGCCATAGGGGTGATTTGGCCTCTCGGTAGCATGGCAATTGCCTAGCTTAAGCTGTATGGAAAAGACTGAGCTTCCACAGCAGTTTCTGAAGTTAGATTTAGAAAGCAGGTGACGTGTTCCAAAACCTGTTTTGTTCCTTGCAGTGCAGATCAAACATCCTTGAGAAGACATTATCAAGGGTGGTGATTATACCTGTAGCCTGAGACCTGGGATATTTGAATTAATTTCCATGCTCTTACAAGCATTCTGCATGAGCTGAAGTCTTGCTCAGTTGTTCACCTGTCCAGGCATATGAGGCAGGCTTAGCCAGAGAAGGGTTAATCCCAGACCCTGGCTTCCTACACAGTCATCAAGAGAATTAGGTGTTTCACTCAGGCCTTCTCATTTCACTCTAGGAATAGGCTCTTCTTTCCTCTAACTCAGTAAAGAATCAGGCTTTGCTAGCCTTAAATAACAAGTGACCTCTGTCCCTTCAGCTGGGATGAAACAGCAAGCAATGAAGCCTGGTGTGTACAGGAAGTGGGGGACTGAGCACAGCCTCTTTGTTTTGGCACCGTGGAGCAGTGAGGGCATTTTGTGTCCTTCCAATGTGTTTCACAAGCATTAATTGTCCACTGTCCAGTTTTACTTTCTACAATTGACATTTGATGGGCAGAGTAATGTCTGGTTTAGGGTGATGGGGTTATGGTATGAGGTGCGATCTTTCAGTACATGCTCCGAAAGTGAGACCTCCGAGCTTTGCAGTCAGGGCCTGGGGTAATAGTCTTTTCTCAGCAGCATGATAAAATCCCTTTGCTCATGCCCACAGGCTTGGTGGCAGCTCCATTTTAGTGTGCAGTGCTTTGTCTCTTTCTCTTCAAAGATTGGGGACATTTGTTGTGTCAGGCTCTGACAGGAGCGATGCTACTTGTGAGACTTGATCACTGGAGCCAGGGTAACCCATGGGCTGATTCAGAAGTGCCACTGCATCCGTACAAGCCACTATTGACCCTTTATCCCAGTGTAAAAGAAGCCTGAAATATTAGTTACAAATCTGATTTGTCAGGCCAGGTTCTGCTGTTGTTACAGCACCCAATACTGGGGGAAGTTTTCACTCAGAGGTGGGAAGAATAAGGATATGAGAAAAGCAGAGGAGTGTTAAAGAATTGCCACTGTGTGATAAGCAATTTGTTTGTGAGCAGCTTCAGATTTTCTTCCAGTGTTTTAATGCTTGGTAAGTGCTCACTAAAAAAAGAGTAAATTTTAGGCCTCCAGCTGTTCTCTACAAAATGTTTGCTTCAGTGAATCATTACTTGCCTAGTATTTGCACTCTTTTATCGGTTAACTGAATATCATGCTAATTGTTGTCTCTCTCAACTGGGTAACTAAAATATTGGTCAGAGGTTTTTTTCCAATGAAGTTGTTGGGATATTTTTTCCATCTGAAATACTGATATGTCAGAATGGAAACATTTTACAGAAACATATATTTTTATATGCAGTAATCTTCAGCTTTTGAGGATCACTATTTAGATTTCTGGTGAAAAGGTGAGAGACATGGTCAAAAAGGCCAGTAACCTAATGTGTGGAGATCTTGTTTGTAGAAAACTTGGGCCAAATCCTTGTATAGAAATCAGGCAGAGACTTGTACCTGTATTTTGCATGTACCAAACAACTTAATGACAAGACTGTTATCTGCTCAGAAGTGACGCTTTCTTGTAGAAGAAAAAAAAAAAAAAGATTATAATAAGACATGGGAACAAATTACAGAACTTCAAAATTTATCATGCACTGGAATTAATTTATTTTAATTATTTTGGCCAGTCCCATGAATAACAACTAGCTTTCTCGCTGGTAAGAATCAGCCTTTGTGTTACAAAGCATGAAAACTTAGCAGTTCACAAATTTTCATGTGATACCCAGCAAGATATCAAATGTTCCCAAGTAGCAAGTGTCATGAGAGCATGAACCACAACTATTCAAACTCAGGTCTTTTGTTTCTGAAACTGTTAACCAATTCCTTTTACTGTTCTATTCACCTAATACTAGCAAGTACAATATTAACCACCAATAGAGAAGTGAAATAGGAGCCCTTGCCAACTGCAGCTGTTGCCAGACCTCAGGAACCTCATAAAAATTATGACCATGTCAGAGTAATGTGTCTCTTGCTTTTATCCTCCTTGTGTCTCCTCTTTGGTCTTTTTGGTACCTGAATCACCACTGGTTCTTTCGTTGATAATTATGTGCACTTTATCATAGGTGAGGTGGAACACAATTGAAAGAAATTTTGAATACTTCTTAACAGGAAAAAAGAATAGTTTGGCTTTATTTGGGGGGGCTTTCTTGTTGCTTTAATGGTTAGTTGTGGAGAATCTACACTTGGTGTCAATCATAGTTACAAACTGCAGCCTCAGATACTCAGAAATAATCTTTTGGGTCTTAATAAAAAAAAAAAGTTTTCAGACAGCTGTCCAACTCAGGGAAATAAATGGGAACAATTTGATTTTAGCCATGACAATGCACAGTCTGGCATTTTTTGAATCAGAAAAACTTGGAGTCTGGAAATTAAACTGTCAGTACTAGAAAGTATGGGACTGTGAAGACCAAGAAGTGTTTAATCAGTATGTTAGGCTCTCAAAATGGGCAGGAAACACTGTCCTGGAAGGACAAAACTCTACAAAACTTAATCGCAGTGTCAGGACAAAGGAAGGTGTGAGGGACGAGAGCTGGACAGGCAGATGGAGGCCAGTGAAGGAAAAAAGTAGTTTGTTTTTTCCACCTAGTAATGCAGGAGAGAAAAACTCATGCTCCCCCCTAAATCCTTTCCACACAATCATCCTTAACTCTACCTGTATCTTCAGGGACAGACCAGAAGAAGCTGCCAGGTCAGGCAGTGTTGACAACACGGTGCTATGAATGCAGTCGGAGAGTTCCTCGTGTAGACAAGGGAATGCAAGCACCAACATGGGGTGCAAGGACAGCAGCGGCATTACACTGAAATTTTGATACACAAAAAGCCAATAGCTCTTCAGTACACCCTGACTCTGCATTTTTATTGGACACAGAACTTTGGGCCTTCACTTCATTGTTGTTGTCCCTGACAACACTACACACTCACTACAAGAAAGATATTGAGGTTCTGGAGCATGTCCAGAGATGGGCAACAAAGCTGATGAAGACTCTGGAACACAAGTCTTACGAAGAGCAGCTGAGGGTGCTGGGGTTGTTTAGTCTGGAGAAAAGGAGCTCAGGGGGGACCTTATGACTCACCTACAACTACCTGATAGGAGGTTGTGATGAGGTGGAGGTTGGCCTCTTCTTCCAAGTAACAGGTGACAAGACAAAAGGAAATGGCTTCAGTTTGTGCCAGAAGAGGTTTAGAATGGATATTAGGAAAAGTATCTTCACCAAATGGCTGTCAAACTCTGGAACATGAAGCCCAGGGAAGTAGTGGAGTCACCATCCCTTGAGGTATTTTAAAGATGTGTAGGTGTGGCGCTTGGGGACATGGTTTAGTGGTGGAGTTGGCAGTGTCAGGTTAGTGGTTGGACTCAATGATCTTAGAGGTCTTTTCCAACCTAAAGTGTTTTATGAGCCTAGCAGTATCCCTGCACAGGCTGCAGCTGTATCATTCATTCCAGCTTTACTGTAGCAGCATATTGGACAGTAATGTTTGCTCCAGTCCCAGGGACAGTGATTGCATCTGCTGCAACATTTTCAATGAGCTGAAACCAAACAGTTTCTCTGTAGAGATGAGCTATGTTTTGCCATTACAAACCCAATGCGCTTAGGTTTTCCCCTCTCTCTTCTCTCTGATCCTAACCATGTTTTCCTTCAGTCCTACCCTCAAACGATATAGTAGAGCACAGATTAAGATACCTGTGTCCAGAATATTGTGTTGTTATGGGGTCCAAACATTGATGAGTTTTTCCATCATTCTGCCCTGTTTTGTCTGATGGCTTTAAAGTTTGGTGAGTTTGAGGGTACCACAATGAATTGAAGGGGGGAGAGCTGAACCTGAGCTGCTTTGCTCATGGCTGGTTTACATGCAGCTAAAACTGAGTGATGTCCATGTTTTTTGCACGCTCAATTATGTGCTGCCTCCCCACAGCTTGTTAGCTGTCAGTTACGATCTGAGGGGAGTGTCACAAACTGGTCACTCCCAAGCAGTGCGAGCTGCAAATCTGTGTATGAATGTAGCTTCCCGCATGCGTGTCTGATCAGCATCCGTAATTGATGTCAGGGAGATTGTTTATGGTGGTGGGATGAGGAGCCTTGGTTTCAGGTCGGAACATGTGACTCTGCTGTGACTTTGCTTTCCTCTCTGCTATTGTTTGTTTTATTTGTAAAGACCTTTTCCCTCATCCTCTCCATCCCTGTCTCTCTGTTTGTAGAGAAAATAGGCAGAACTGACATATAAAGGTGCCCTCAGAGCCAATTTGCAGCAACTGGTAAAGATCGCGCTGTATCCATCTAAAAACGCCTATCCATAGGGAGCTGCCTCTGAAGCTGAATGGAGTATGGTGTTTTAAAGAGGTAGCTAAAGCAGGAAAAGAAGCTGTTTTAAAGTGGAGAGGGGAAGATCAATTCAGAAACAGCAAGATTGTCCTCAACCCCTCACCTAAGTCTTCTCTGGAGCTGAGAGTTTTTGTGGGTTTTTTAAATTTCCATACCCTTTTTCACTGCATGGTTTTAATTCAAAGAGCAAAAGCACTGAAGTATTGCTAGACACACTGCATTAGCAACTCTTTCATAGCCACAAAGTAGAGACATGAACTGAAAGCTGTAGACCATGCATTTATAAATCCAAATCCCTTGGCATTTGGATGTCCTGTCCACAGGTTAGCGGGTTGGCCCTTTTTTTGTTTCTTTGGGGTTTTGTGGTGTTTTTTTTTGCTTCATCTCTTTGTATCAGAAATCTCTAGATTTTGGCCAAAAATATTATTTCTTTTGCCCTACCTACCTAGCCAAACTAATTTGGAGTTTTCTTGGTTATGCCAGCTGGAAAAAGAAATTGGCAATGAAATCAGGTTTCTTTGTCAAAGTCTGTTTGTTCACAAGAATGTATCAAGTCTTGCTTTCTGTTGTGCAGCAGGGAGCGCACAGTCAGAGCTGGTTTCTTCATCCACTGCTCCAGTTTGGTTGCAGTGAGCAGACTGATGCGAGAAACCCTCTCCCTGGACTCCCATCTGCTGGGTTATCTCTGTTGCTCTTCAGTGTTCTCCTCTCTGTTAGCTTCAGAGTGCTGTCACATTTTCTACTCTCACTGTTTGGTTGCTATTTGCATATCCAACAAGGTTTCTTAGCAATTCCAAGCTCATGCACACTCTAACTACTATGGTGACAACCTCAAGTGGCTTTTGCAGGAGCAAGTAAGCGTATGAGTTTCAGAAAGGTTTAATTTGTCTATCTCCAGCCTTTGGGGCAATTAGCGTGCTCTAGATCATACCTGATGAGCATCAAGTGGGGCAAGGCATCTGCAGTCTTGTGGCTTTGGGCTGGCAGGTGATGCAAGGGTCTATCAGTTGTTTAGCAGGCAACGTGCACCTTCAAGTCACCTGTAAGATTTTTATTGCCAAGAATTATCTTATTTTCTATTCTTTCTGCGGACTTGTGTCTCCTCCTCTCTCTTGCCCATTATGTATGTTGTAAAGCTATCTTTAGCTGAGCTACTGGTTAATCCAGCATTAATCGACCTCCCTAATTGTACTTTGCTATTTTCTCTCCCTTTATCCTTAAATTGGTCTACTGGGCAGGGGGTCTAGAGGGCAAACACATTCATTATGTTACCAGCAAACAAGATATGAATCGCACTGCAGGGGACAAAATTAAATTTACAGTTTCCCCTTGTAGATGTCATAAACTATTGATTTAAACCAAGAGGGGACACAGCAGTAGAGCCAGCATATTGGCTATGTTGCATTGTTCTCCTTGTGTTCTGCCAGGGGTGTTTGCTGCCAGTCCCTGTGTGACATTTTGGAAGAGAGGAGCTGGTTGCCCAGGGGACATACAGGGCAATGGAAAGGCAGAAGGAAAGGTTAAGTATAGTTTGTTTGGTAGGTCCATGGATCAGTTATTTAAGGCTGTCCTCTTGGCTCTGGATCTTTCAAATCTCCCTTTGGCACCATTGTATTCTCTGGACTGGAACTGCATTCAAAACCCGCCTTTCCTTATCCCACACATTGTGTGCACTCAACTCTCCCTGCCTGTTTTAGGGGTTTTAAAAGTGATGTCTTCAGATGTTTTGAGTGACACTCTAGTTCTGCCTGGGCTTCCTTTGCCATGTTGGACACAGCATTTTGCCACTCTTAAGCCTCCTACTTTTTCCTCATCTCATTATTTGCTTGTGGGAAGGATTGTTCTTTCTTCCCACACATGCAGCAAGGGAACAAGGGAAGGAAAGGATTCTAGATACTGTCCATTGAGGTTGGTGTTGGTGCTAACCCTGTATGTTATGCTGAAGAGGGGAGCTAATGTCTGCAACTTCACTAAACCAAAGAGTGCCTCTGTAGTTCTCAGCTAGAGTAAGCCCTAGCAACTGGAATTGCTAAAGCACAGCATTTGGTTCTGTGCCTCTTCCCTTTTCATATCATCTCAACTAGGCTGGAAACATTCATATGGTAGGAAGCCAGGAAGAGACATATAGGACACTCACACAGGAGAAATGTCCTACTCATTATAATCATTGTCACCAGTGGACCCCACGCTGTGCTCCTCCACTGCTGCTGGGAAGGATTTGAATGGCAGGAGCAGGCATGGGCCCAAATGTGAACTCGATGCTTGGTGAATCATCATCTATTCCATGTTTAGTGATGTTAAAGAAGAATTTAGTCCCTCCTGTGCTGCCACCCAGTTCTCATTATCAGTTACTTAGGCTAGAGATGCAGTCACTGTTGAAATCTATTGTCAAAAGTAACTTGTTATATTAGTGTAGGTGGGTTGTTTATATCTCCAACCTGTATGAAAGGGTCAAAAGCTGTAACTACATAACCATTTTATTCCTTCCATCCTTTTATGGGGACCACTGTGGTTAAGGTGTACCCTGTTAAATGTAATACATCTGCTGACTAGGGATAAAATTGTGCTTTGTCCAGACAGCACAGGGATTTCAGCATTTCTCTACACCAGAAACCTTTACTGCTCTCTGACAGCTGTCAGAAATGTGGAAAGATCTGGATGCAGAACACTTTCATTGCCTACCTGTGCCCTCTCTGAGCAGTAGGGAATCTGACTGGGTCTACTTGGAGAATTAGATGCAAAATTGTGCATACTACCTACTATAGGACCTAATCTAACAAGTACTCTCAGATAAGCAGTGTCTGCTGAGATCTGATGTGAAAAGCCATGCAGAAGAAGCTGTTTGCAGTAAGGAACTTTTATCAACTCCAGGATATTGACTACATAGACTCAAGCACTGTCTTCTCTCATCTTATCTATCACTTATCTGTGTGCCTACCCACTGACCTCTCTCTTCCATCTTGTTCCTTTAATCAGCTTTGGGATGTAGGAGCATATTTTGTTAGAGAATATTTCTGACTGCCAAACTCAGTTTATTTGTGTCTCATTGCAAAATAGACCCCAAGAGGTGAAATGCTGTAATCACTTGCATTGTTGATTCCCCAGATCACTTGCCTCTAAATAACTATGATGTGCTTTGAGGACTGGGTACGAATTTAATGATGTTATCACAATTAACCTGCCATCTTTTATTTTTCTTTTTTTTTTTTTTTTTTTTTTTTTTTACAACTACAGAATTGGCTTTAATTTTGAGTTGAGGGCTTTGTTGTCAACAACTTTATCTGCTAGTTGCCAACTCACCACAGAATTCTTACTAGCACATAAAACGAGAAGGCACAAAGTATTTTAAAAATTGAGGACATCTTTATTTGAACAGTTTCTCCTGTTTGTTTTCAGAATGGTCTCGTCCTCTGTAACATCTTACTAAAATTACTCACTACCACAGCAGCCTCACCTACCCCAGACCTCATGAAGTGTGCACATTAGATCTTAACATCCTGGATCAAAGAGTAGAAGGGGAGTGTGGTACTCCAGTGGGTGAGGAGTTTTGCTTAGTGGGTGTGGAGTTTCCTTTAGTGCTGATTTTTAATGACAGTTTAGGAAAAGCTCTTCCCTAGGATCACTTATGCATAGTTGATTCTACTCTAGAGTTGGGGAGTACATTTGTTGGTGTCCTACAGTCCTTTCCATTCCTGTTTTATTGATTCTGTGAGAACCTGTTCTGTCCATTCTCCCTAGGGCCATCAGAACCTACCTGATCAAATAAAATCCACCCAGGTGAGCTCCATACATTCTCCTGCCTTGCAGGACCTCCTCTGGAGATGGTGAAGGGTCATATTAGGGCTTGCACTCCTATTTATTCTCCCCACAGAAGATGAGAGCTGTCAATCCTTGATGAAACATTCAAGCTCCAGTGGTGGGTACTTTTCACCTCTGGGGTCATCAGTCCCCATCCCGGTATGTCAGCTAATATGGGGGCTCTCACCTACCTCTCACCAGGAGACTCCAGCTTGGAATCATAGAATCACACAATGGTTTGGGTTGGAAGGGACCTTAAAGATCATCTAGTTCCAACCCCTAACTTGGTACAGCCAGCTTTGAAACAATCTAATTTCCATCACTTCTTCGACAATATTCAGTTGGGTTTTTTTCTTTTAACAGTAGTTTTATGTGCCATATTGAGATGTTAAAGTGATTTTCCTCCCACTGTGGGCAATTTAAGACTAACATGAGACAAGTAAGCTATGGTGCCATTAGTCACTGTTTCTACTTTTCTCTTTCATATGACACATCTTCCTCTCCTTCCTTCCCTGTTCTTCAGCAAGGGATATTTTTTATGCTTCTTCTTTTCTGTGCAAGCCCAAGTATGAAGCAGAGCAGCTGTCTTCTTTCTGCCTGGCCTATGGGTCTGAGCATCTGGATGGAAGTGCTGACTCTTCTTTTTTGTGCAGCACAGAAAATGTACCCTAATACCCTTCACTTCCAAGCAGAACTGGAGCTGGTCCAGCCCATGAAATCTGCTTAGAATCTCTATTTTCTTCTCCTTGCCTGCTGTCACTAGAGAAATCCCAGCTACATCAAGTGCTTATTCTGGTCCTTGGCTTGTTGAATTGCTGGAGAAGGTGACTCAGGAGAATTTTGGGTCCTTGCCAGTCGTTCACAAGCCAATAGCAGCAAAGGTACTTGTCACTCACAGCACTCGTGCCAAAATGTGGGCATGGGCCTAGGAGTTTTCAAGAGCCCTTGAAATGTCATGTTATGTAGTTGTTCAGGGATATTGAAGGATCACACGGTTTTCCCTAACAGTTCCTATCAGTTAGGGAATTTACTCTTTTTTTTTTTTTTTTTTTTTAACTAAACATACACAGCTACAGTCTGACCTAACCATAGATGATTTTAAGTCAATTCCAAGACCCAGTTTTACCCTTCTTTCTGCTCTGTCATCTTTCTCTGAAGGGTAAATGCCCAAGTGCAAGCCCTCCTTCATGAGGGGCTGCACTTCTGTCAGTGCCCTCCATCATGGCTGTTTGTTCTGCAGAGGACATTGTGTGTGTAGGAATTACTACAACATATGGCCATCACTCCACACTTCGTATGTTATTCATCACATTAGAGAGTCCAGCCACATGTCCCTCCTGGAGCCAGGGGAAACTGCTTGCCCCGCTCCTGTCAAGTGGTCCTCCTAATCTCTCTGCAAGCAGTTTTGTGGTCATTTGCAGGTGTTACTGAGATCTGAGGGTCGTGCCAAAAAGTTTGCAAAGGATGAAGGAATAAGAAAGTGACTTGCGGAAATCAGCTGAAAGAGAGGACAGTACAGAGGAAATTGAGGAGAGAGGAGGAGTTCAGGTTTGCAAATGGAAGAGAAAGGGAATAAAAGGAGAGTAATGACTTGAGGGAAGAAATAACGGACAGCTGTGTTTTGAAGGAGATATAAAATCAACATTCTCATCTGCCTCAGCTATTAAATATCTCTCTGAGTTTGTTTTGAATCCCAGATTGTTATCCCAGGAGTCAGGTCTAAATTCAGAGTGGCTAATTGCAACCTGACCTACTTGTCAATCCCATTCTGGTGGCTTTAGGGTCTCCCGTTCTGATGGGTTTAGGCTCTCCTATTCAGGTGACTTTAGGCTCTCACATTCTGAACTGAAATGTGTTATGTGACTTTTGTGATCTAGCCCAGAAGTGGCTTCTTCTCTGTGCTAAGTGAAACAACTGTGACAAAGGCCTCTCTGGGTTTCAATATCAGTACACAGTTTCTATATGTCCATCCCAGTTTCTTTCTAGGAAAATTCCCTGCCTTTTAGAAGGGCCATCCCTCCATGTTTTGGGAACAACATATACCTTCAGAGGTGCACAGAAATCATCTGGTTGCATAAACAGATGTGTGCCTGGAAGTTCCCAGCCCATTCACAGCAGCTTCCTTGGTGAGACTGTGTGGCAGCCCTTCTTGTGCTGTGTATTGGCCCCTGCACACATAGTACTGGCAGGTGGCAGAGCTCTGAGCCCCAAAAGAAGCTTTTGGGGACTGATGTGGGGCAAATCTCCCATCTACCCTTCCAAATGCAGCTTTCAAGACACAGCTATACTACACAGAAGAAAGAACTACAGCATCCTCCTTGAAATCACTGAGAAGTTTCAGTGGGAGAGGATCTTTGGAGGTCTCTGATTCAAGCCCCTGCTCAAAGTGGGGCCAACTTCAACATTAGATCAGCTTGCTCAGTCAAATTTTGGAAATCTCCCAAGACAATGATACTTCAACCTGTCTTGGCACCTGTTCCAGTGCTGATCCACCCTCATTATGAAAATGTTTTTCTTTTATGTCCAACAAAATATTCTGGGAGCCCAAAATTGCTCCACATACAGCCTCAGAAGTGCTGAGTAGAGTGGAATAATAATTTACTTTGGCCTGCTAGCTTACACTCTCCTCATTGCAGCCAGTTATGCATTTAGCCCTCCTTGCTGCAAGGACATGCTGGTACACTCATTTTCAACTTTTGCTCACTGGGAGTCTCTGGTCTTCTTCAGAGATATTCCTCAGGCAACAACTCCTCATCATTCAGTGTTGGATGGGGATCATTTCAGCAGGGGGAAGTCTTTGCACTTATCCTTGTAGAATTTCATGATGTTCCTGTCATCAGATTTCTCCATGTCATCAAGGGCCTCAGAATGGCAGCTCTGCTCTCCAGTGAGTCAGCCACTCTCTTGAATTTGGTTTCTTTCCTGAAGTTGTCCCATCGTGCAGGTTACTGATCATCAGCTACACCCTTCTTTCTGGTTGACTGTTCAGAAGAAGCAGAGAATTTTATGATGCTTTTGTTACTGTGATTTACATTGTGGAAAGCCAGAGGCCCTATCCGGCCTCTGAGGTACCAAAAAGTATGAGAATCCTTATGTGTTAAAGAGGGTACAAATTAAATAGACACAGCTGAGAAAAGTCAGGAAAAAAAATGAGACTGAGGGATGCTTTGACCTGGTTGAGCTGATATTTCACAAATTTTCAATGCTGAGAGTAGAACTGTGCTTGTTGAGTATTAGGACAATATGACAAACATGCTGTGGACTGCCCAGCTCACTATGCTGTGTTATTATCTAGCCTGCAGATAAGCTGGGGAACTTAACTTTGTTCTCCCTCCCTTTACCTGGAAAATGCTATTCCCAAATACACGTGTCAGGGAGATGTCTGGGATGGAGGCCTGTCGGCCACCATCAACCCTTCTCCATGGAGGAGGGGTTGCATGTGTTAGTGCACGGCATGTCACAAGGCTGAGAGCTGCCCTGGAGACAGGATCCCAACCCACTAGTCCTCTCCTCAGTGAGCACAGGGTTTCAGCTGCTAGAGAGATTAAGGAAGTAGTAAAATCTGCTAATGCAATAATAGTAATTAGTAACAATAATGGGTGCTTTAAATGCATTTTGTCATGATTTATTAGGCAGGGAGTGCTGTAGGAGAGCAGAGACTTTGCAGGCTAGAATAAAATGGCAAGGTGACTGGGCCCCAAAGTGCACATCTGGGCATGATTTGGAGGGGCGATTTATTGACACCATAAATGACGGCTTTTTCGAGCAGCTTGTTTTGTTGCCTGTGCAGGAAGACAGGATTTAAGGCTGTGTTCAGCAGTGCTTACTCTCCAGGTGGGACTCCTGGGATGCTCCTCATGGCACAGAGCAGTCGTGGCTGGGCTGCTGTGAGCACATATGTTGACGAGGCAAGGGGCACGTGCAGTTCTGCATGGCATCCCCTGTCTCTCCAGTCCCTGTGTGGTCTGTTACAGTCTGTGCCATCACAGCTTTGTGGTGTCCACACCCTGGACAGCATGAGGGGAAGCCTCCCCTCTGCTTTGGTGCTGCATCCTGGGACTGATGCCTCTCAAAGGCAGCCACATCTCTGCAGCCCTCTCTCCCCTACCCTGGTAGCATGAAGGCATATGGCCCCAGCTCAGATCTGGCCAGAGCTGTCAAACCACCAGGAAGGGTTAGTTCTGCTACTAGAAACCAACTGTTTTTTCAGGGATGAAATGTGAAAGGCAAGGGAGAAGAGCATTCTTTGCAGCACTTAGTTGATGTTTTCATTGATCTCAGTGATTTTGTGTCAGCACAGTGGCAGGAATTGGCCTCTGTGCTCCAGTCTTGCCTGGGCGAGCGGACATCTCTCAGTGGGTTTTATTATTATTATAATGGGGCCTGTGGCGTATTAAGAGCCTGCCAGGACACAGCACTCCCTTTCTCGAGGCTTCAGCCATGTCAGCAGAGACATCGGGGAGCGGGTAGGGTGCGATGGGCAGTAGCAGGAAGTCTCAGAGGTGTGAGTGTCAAGGACTTGTCTGCATCAGAGAGGCAGGGGCAGGGGGGGTTTGCACCTCATTAGGTGTGCCCCACACATGACACGCACAGGATAGGTGAGCTTCAAACAGGGCAGCTGGAAAACTTGAGAAGGATGACAGCAAATGCTAGGCTGAAGGGCAAAATAAATTAAAGCAAACAACAAACCAGAAAAACAATCCTTAAAGGCATTGGACTTGCCTTGGAGGTCATCACTGCCTTAGTGTGCAAGGAGGACGTAGGAGGACAGTGTTGAAAGGGGCCAGGAAGGATCTGCAGCCTCACTGCAGAGTGTGGACTTTTATTAGGGTTCATCAAGCACCTTTTAATGAACGGCCAAACTGCCGGGGGTCAGATGAAACAGTAGGCAAGGTGTAAATGAGAAGGAGCGAGCGGAATGGCAAGGGCGAGTGGCTATGCAGTGCCAGGAGCAGGATGTGGGGAGCCACAGGTGGGGATGCAATTAAAGTTCTGAGCCAAAGCCAACAAGCTGAGTCTATGGCTTGCACCGAGCTGCTTGCAGAGTCCCCATCCCAGGCACTCTGGGATTTTTAATTCACCAAGGCAGAGGGACCCCTGTGTGTGGGCTGGGACAGGTTCATGAAGTCCTCTGCACTAGCAGGTCTGTCCTTGCCCAGGGATATGCTGCAGGGCTTGCTGAACTTTCCCTGACAAGGGGGGGAACCCCCTGGATATAAACTTTCACTTTGAAGGATCTACATGTGCTGGACTTAAAACAAAGTCTTCTAAAATTGGGGTATGGAAGACACATCTATGTGAGGAGGCAGCTGTACCTGCAAAGGTCTGGTGCTCTGGTACATTGGAACAGCAGCTCTTCTGGCATCATATGCTCATCTCTGTGTGGGTTTTTGCTGACTGGTATGATATATGCATACAAAGTATTTTGTTATTGTTATTATTACCCAAAGTTATGGATCAGCTTGAGAAACTCAAATGCAGTAAATCACTGGGACTGGGGTAGCATTAGTCTCAGGGCTCTGAAGTAAATAATGCATGAAATGTACTGACAGCAGTGTCTGACGGATCCTTATAAACAGCATCTCTCTAACGAATGCAGAGCTGCTAATATTGCAGGGTCAGATGTGGGGGAAAAATGCTGAAATCTCCTCTCTGCTTAGGCAAAATGATGCACATGGGGATGTACCACCCCTTTCTCACCCCAAAGGATCAGAAAGTTATTTTAGAAGAGGGATGACAGTTGAGAGGGTCAAAGGCAGGATGGCAGCTCCATATCCAGCTGTGACATGAACTTCATGGGCAATTGCTCTCCGTTCTCCTTCCCTGCTTGCAAGGTGAAGATGCTGAAGGGCTGTTTCCAGCCTGCTCTGCCTTCACTCTGGTGGGGAGTGCTTTGAGATCCTCAGAGAGGGAGTGCTCCAGGCATGCTAAGTACTATTATTATTTTTTTAATAATCGAAAGACATCCTGGGAATTACAGATCTATGAGCTCTCTTTCAGTTCCAGCCAAACTGATTGTGAAGCTAATTAAAGACAGACTAGTACAATGTTCGGGTAAGTATAACATGACAGGGTCAATCCAGTATGGCTTCTGGAAAAGAAAACTGTGCCTTTTTGTGCTGCAAGTGGGTTTTGTTGGGTTTTTTGGGGCTTTTTTAAAGTTTAATAAAATAAGATAAAGGTGATCCCCAGCAGACATCATGTACTTTGATTTTCATAAAGCCTTTGATAAGGCCTTTCACACATAATTATTGAAGGGAAATAAATAGCCATGGGCAAAGGGTCAAGGTCTTGTCATGGGTTAAAACCCAGTGGATCGTTAATTAGCAAAGAATAGTTGCTGTTTGGCGTGGAGAGAAGTTAATAATGGGAGTCAGTACACACTATGGAGGTGTTTAGTCTGCCCTGTGTTACATGGCTGGTGTGTTGGTACGTTGGTGACAACTCCTTGTTTGACTGGTGAGAAATGCAGCAGGGTTGTCAAAAGCCATAGGAAATGTTAAGAGCAGGCCCACCCCATCTAATCCTCTGCAGGCTTCCTGCATGGATCATGGAGGGCCAGTGGGACCCACTTCCAGGTCTTAGCCTGCCTGCTCTGGCGTCTCCTCCCTGGAGCTGGGTCCTCCCCCTTCCCCGGCATCCCTCGCCACCTTGCCAACCAAAGGCAGGCACGGGGTTCCACCTCTGTGAGTCAGCAGGATTTAAAGGCACTGTGGGGATAGGGCAGCAGGATGACAGATGAGCTATAACGTGGATGAGAGTATGGTAATTCAAACTGCAAAAATAGTCTCCACTTCATCTGTACCATGATGAGTGCTGAGCTCCCAGGCTCCTTGGAGGGAAGAGATTGGGAGTCATGGTGAGTAACTCGATAAAAGCTTCTTCAGTGGGTTGCGTCAATTCCAAAAGCGTGGAGGATGCTTGGTTGCCTTTAAGGGACAGGGAGACAATAGGGAATATGTTATAAAAAATGACATTATCTTGAACACTGGCTACACCCTCATTTATGACAGCATGTGGAATTACCAGGGGGCCATGAAGCATGGTTAGTAATCTTGTGAGATTTACCTACAAGGAGGCAGTCAGCTGGACTGAACAGGGTTTTCTTTTTCATTCTAGCAAGCTCACAAAAATGCCATTTCTCCTCTCCAGTAGCACTCCCATCTTCCATCTTGCCACCATGCCCTCTACTGTCCCTGAGCTCGCACTGCCTTTGCTCACTCCTGGCCCACTCCAATGGGAGATGGCAAGCACCAGCCATCCACAGCCTCCCTGAAGAGACACACTAAAGGCTTATAATTGAGTTATTTACACTAATGAAGAGTGTGGTGAAAACTGATCAGTCCCTCCTTTTTCTGTCCTCCTGTAATACTAGAACAAGAGGTCACTTGGAGATGCTAATGGTGGCTTAATTTAGATCACATGAAAGGAGACACTTTTTCACACAGCAGGTAGTTGGTCTGTGAAATGCACACTGCCTCCCGAGGTCAGAGTGTCAAATGCTGCAGAAGGATTTGTCGATTTTCTAGGTAATTTTTTGAACAATAATAACTATTGTTACTGAGGATGCAGTTGCACCCCAGGGACCCCCATCAGGAGGGGCCAAACTCTGCATAGCACAGTGCCTGCCCAAAGCAGGAGCCGGCCTGACCTGGGTTGTTTTAGTCTCCATAGCCAAAGAAAGGTGGTGTTCATTTGGTTTGATGCTGGACGGGTGATGGTGAAAGGGCCCCACCCAAGCTCAAGCCCTTTGCATTGCACTTTACCTTTTTCTGGACCAGCTCTACAGCCTCAGCATCAAGATAGTAGTTCCCTTCCCTTGGTGTCATGAGAGCTCTGTTTTACAACTGTAAATCAGAGCTGGTCACTCTGCTTTTAAAAGGGGGAGGGAGGGACAGAAAGCCTACAGCTGCCCTTATTTGTGCTCCAGGTGAAGCTTGGGTGAGCTGCCTCGAAACAGACCCTCATATGCACTTCTGACCCTTTTCCTGGATCTCTTCAACACCATGTCTTTGGTCTGGTGGCTTTGCCACTCCTACAGTCAGTTCTTGGCGCACTCCTGTCTTCCCATGCGCTGCCTGTGGCATCGTAAGCTACTTAGCAAGTCTGACTGGACGTGGGTATTGGTGGATTTCCCCTGTGGGCAGAGTAGGCCTGAGGATTATGATAGCATTGAAGAGCCATAAACTTGTAAAGGTGTTTAAATTTACCAGCAAGAACAAAGCATAACAGAACAAGGAAAAATAATGTCAAAGCCATCTCTGTGTCTGTACCCATGTTTATCTGACCTGCAGTCCTAGAAAGGCCTTTAGCCCCAGGAGGTTTGGGACTAAATCTGTTGTTTCTGTTTTTCCTCCTGTTGATAAATCCAGCTAAAGTCCCTCGATTCCAGTTTTGACAAGAGGGGCTGTCTAGGCTCAGAGTAGAGAGCTTTGCAGGGGATTGAGCAAGAGCTCCAGCTCTCCTTGCATTGTCTTTTGAGTCTTTACTGCAAAACGGCTATAAGGAATAGGCTTTTGAGTGTGTTGCATTGTAGCTGGCTGCAGAATCAACTCAGTGTGTGAACAGTAAAAGTGATCATAATCCACTTGAGGGAAGGTCTTCAGAAACTCTCACAGGCATCTCTCATTCTAACATCATCACAGTAGCTCTCCAACCATCCCACCTGCTTTTCTCCTCGCTGTTTGTTACTGCTTTGGTAGCTGGCTGTGTTTAAATATGTCAACCTGGGTTTTTTTTTTTCCATCTTCTTGTTTCCTGTGTTCCTCTAACAAGCAGCTTGCAACAGAACAAACAAGCAAGGCAGGAGCGCTCCAGGCAAAAAGGGGTGTTTTGTGTTTGATTTGAATACATACATATTTTTCTTGGTTAAAACTTGTGATACCCATCAAACACATGCAGGAAGGCTGTGAATAAGACCTTTCCCTTTTTTTCTTTGTGACACACACACCATCTAATACGAGCACCTTTTCATTTTCACTCTTGCTGTCTGATTCTCTGCGAAGCACAGTTTCTCTCGTATCCTCGCACATGTTTGATAGTCTCATCCTCACTCCTGCTCTGTTGTGTACAAAACCCCACCACCTCATCTCAGCAGAGCCCAGCACATGTGCACTCTCACAGTCACAAGCACACGTGCATGGCCACCCACACTTTCACAAAGGCTTTATTATTGAATGGAAAATTGCTCTCAGATATAGGACTGGATATAACTGTGACGGAGGTGGGGAGAGATGGGAGTGAGACAGGGCTGCGAAATTTTATAGACCCTTTGCCCTTCAGAGACACGTAGCGCTGCTCAGGGGGAGGGGAGAACATGGCCCCAGAGTCCTCATCCCATCTACCATGCACAGACAAGCACCCAGTGTCACTTACTCACATCCACTCATGCACAGATTCTTACTGCTCTCCCTTAAAGTTTCTCAGTCACCCTTTCCTGTGCATCCTTCCCTCTCCTTTTTGACTGTCTGTCAGGTCCTGATCACATCACTGTCACAGTTGCTATGATATCAGCATTTTCTGACAGGTGTATATGCTTCTGTCACTCCCAGCAAAGCTCTTTAGCACCCATTGTGCTGCGGGATCTGAGCCAGGGTAGCACTACTGGAAAGCACGGTCAGTGGTGTCTCATATTGCTGCATGCAGAAGATTACAATCCTGATAGAACTGGCAGCATGTTTTCTGGACATCCCACTTTCAAATAAGGCCTTGAAACCAGTGTGGTTTTTTTATGAAGAGTGAGGCTTGCTGCTGTTCAGAAAAGGGAAGAGCACTTTGGGCATTTCTCTTGTGAATGCCCAGGGATCTTCTCCCTCATCCCCAGAGGCAGTCTCTGTGTTTGGCCTCCTGGAGTGAGCTACTGCTTGGGGGGCACTAATTTAAAAAATTACATCGATTTTCTACAACCCCCGAGCTTCCAGTACAGCCCAAGGCGCTGAGTGCTTCGTTCCCAGCTGCACGGTGGGGATGGCCTCATGGCCTCTCCTGACAAGGGGTAATGAAAACATATCATCTGCTACAATGGGGGCCACGGACCTGCTTCAGAGCAAGTCAGTGCAGGCCCTTTGTTCAGGAAACGGCTGCACGCCTCCACAGGGGCTGTGAGAATCTGGGAGCACACACAATTTGGAAGAAATTTCAGGTTTTCCAATTACTGTAGCAGTGGCTGGTAACCTTCCAGCAAAGAGGCGATGGAGCACAGTGTTCCCATGGCTCCTGCTGGGCTCAGCCGGTGTTTGTGTTTGAACTGGCACCAGGAAAGCTAGGAAGCGAAGAGATTATTAATAGGGAGCGCAAGGAAGAGGAAAGGTGTTTAAACAGTTCCCGCTTTGCATGTCTAATTTGGGAGCTACCCTTCTGTAGTTCCCCAAATGAGTGCCCAAATCCAACGTCAGGCTTCTCAGAAGCATAACTCATTAAGGTTTAGAACACCATAAGATAAGGACCTTGCTTGCATAAGGCCATCAAACACTGATATTGACTCTCCAGGACGTTTTTAAGGCTATTTATATCACAATAAAGCCATTTTATTAGTGTCATCAATCAAGAGAAACTGCATTTTGGCCTGGAAATGATTCTGCTTGAGTTTCTAGAAAGGAGAAGGGTGAGTAATTATGGGATGCATTATCTTCAATCTCATTTGAAATCTCCTAATTGAAACCATGTATGAGTGCAGTTTATTGCTTATAAAATAGATGGTAGGGGCATTGCTAATGTACCTATGGTAAGTACAACCTTTTGGTTACCAGAGAGGTAACGACTAGTTTTTCAGTAGGTAACTTGTCTATGGCAGGAGCTGTCCCTGTCCACATCTGGGTAAGCAGCTGGTTCCTGGCACATGCTTTGAATTGAAGCTTATGCCCCACACTGGGCTGAGCTCGTGGTATTTGGCATCTGTGGTTCAGCTCAGCTGGCAACAACTTCTGCCAGCTACCAGCTGATCCCACTGGCAACATCAGAGAGGGTATCTGCTCCTGCAGTGGGGCTGGGGTCTGTGTGGGGGTGGCAGAGAGCTGGTAAGAGAGTCTTGGTCAAGGGGCATGGTAAACCTTCATGGCTCCCAGCATGTGCATAGCTGGAGTTGCTGTTGCAGAGGAGAGGGGGACAGGTGTTTGCAGCTCTCCTCCAGGGTTTTGCTGGCCCCTGTGCTGCTTTTCTGCTGTCAGCTCAGGGAAAAGGAGAGGACTTGCAGGAGTGGTGGTTACTCAGGTAAGGAGAGTGTAGCTTAACATTGCCTGTGGGGGCCTCTGAGACTGAGTAATGGCAGGGCTTGAAAGCTGTTACAGATATTTGATAATTAATTGGCTGGGAAATCAGTTTATTTTAATGACTCCAGTTAAATAAAGAAGAGAGCTAAAAGGGCTGCACTTTCCTGTGGTGCTAAACTACTTTCAGGGACAGAGAAAGCCCATTATATGTCTGCTTTTATGCCAACAGGGACTTTCTTGTGAAGGCTCTTCTGAAAGGTGGTTGAAATCTTTATCTCCCCTGAATCCCAGCAGTTTTGGTTTAAGACAGGAAAGGCAGAAGGGTGGTTTATTACCAAGGATCCACCAGGCAGAGGGAACAAGGGGAGTGGAGCTGCTGCTGTAACCTCATGCTTCACCTCTGGCCAGATACTTACTGCAGAGTGGTTCCAGTTGTGGTTTATCACCATTTTATACTGCTCTAATGGGAGCAATGCATGTAGCTCGGTTAACCTCGCTTGTCTTTCCGAGTATTGGCTGATCACACACAAACACACATACAAAGTAGAGAGAAGACCTGTAACATTCTAGCATAAACAAATATTTTTGCATGCTCTCCCTGCGTGTTGGTGGCTGTCAAGGACCAACCCTCTTTTCTCAGCCTAAGGCAGAAACAGTAAGTCAGAGCCGGGTTGGTGGCAGATTCATTTGCGTTAGGGTTCTCTATTTTTCAATCTTATTGAAGGTATCGTTGCTCAGTGGGAAGAACTGTTCCTTGAGGAAAAACAGTGTGTGCCCTGGTCCTGGCCAAAGAAAGAGGACTAGACTGGAATCTCAGGACAAAGGTTTTGGAGGATCCTATTGTTTTGACCTTTATATAGCTCTATAGGAAGATATTTTGTGTGTGACTGTGCATATTAGAGCCCTCAGCAGCAACCCTGAAAGAGAATTGGATCTATTATTTGTTGCAATTGTGCTTTGGGAGTGAACTTACGTCTCAAGCCAGTGTATCTTGTCCTGAGGGTTGTACAGCAAGTGTGGATATATGAACAGTGTTCCAAATGCAGTCATATTTGTCAGAGTCTGCAAAGAGCCTGCAACACCATCTGTTTTAGTGAGTGGATAAGAGATTAAACTGCAGGAATCACGAGATCTGTACAATACATGAGAGCAGGCCAGACGATCACAGCACATCTTACTCTCTTGGAAGCTAAGAATAACTTTAACATCCTTTCATTTAGGGTTTAATGTCAAAATTAACTAACATTCCACTCCTGTCTCAAAAATCCTGAACTGTTCTTACTCTCCCAGTGCTGGTGCATGCCCTAGTGCAGATGCAAATTCAGTGCAGATGCCACTGCCCTCCACCAGTGAAATTTTAAAAGACCTAAAAAACAAAAATAATCCTTTCAGTCTGGTGGAGGTACAGAAGGATCTCTATTTACTGCCCTGTAGCATCTTCATGACGGGATTTCAGCCTAGGTGGCCCCAAGGCTGTGAGGTCCTGTATAAGTGTCATGCCATGCACAGACACTGGGGATGCACAGACCCCCATCAGGTGGGCATGATGTCATCCGCTTTGCGTGGCCAATGGGAGCCTACCTCTAGCCAAGTGTAAGCTCAGGGCAGGCTACAAATCCTCATCTTTAAAACATTCCTTGGATGTGAAACCTCCTGCCAGCTGGAGCTTCTTTTAGCTGAGCAGACTGAAGTGCTGTATTTAATGAATTCATTTAGAGTCTGGTGCAAGGAAGCAGGGCTGATCCTCATCTAGTGTAAATCTAGGCTTCCCCATTTAGTTCAGTGATGCCTTGTTGGCCCTTGAGTTATGCCAGCTGAAGTCGCAGTTTGGCGTCTCTCCGTATGGTGCTGGATTTCTGGAAATTATTTAGAGCAAGTGACCTGTCAGAAGAACAGAAATAGGAATCCAGTCTCAGACCAGGCAAAGCCCAAGAGCACAGCCTTAGACCCGGCTCTGTAAGAAACTAAACTACCAGTAAGACATCTGTACAGAAGGGAGCTCCATGGGGAAATGGTTTATCTATGCTGTGGATAAGCTGTGCACCGGGGAGAGGTTTCGTTTTTGCAGCAGGCTCTTGGGAGAAGAGGCAGGGATGTCAGTGGATCCAGATAAGATATCCCTGGGTAAATGCATCCAGTAGGATTAAGCTACATTGTCTTTGCTAAGAAATGAAAAGGGTTTATGTTCTGTGCTCCAGCTGATTTGTGCAGCTTCTCTTGCCAGTGCCAGAAGACTGCAGGTGCAGACACCCTCAGAGCAGTCCCCATGGTTATGCCTGCACTGCAGTCTGTAGCCGGGCTGGAGTTCAGGCTTCAGAGCACAGACCCAAATGACCCAAGCTGGTTGCCTTCAAACCGTGGGGAGGAGGAGGTTGTGCTTCAGCCAATCCTTTCTGTTGTGGTTACGTATCTTTGGGCAGATCCCAGTTAGAGAGAAAAGCATGGTCTCTTGGAGTAGTGCTAAGCTAGATCTGACTAGAGGAGGCACATGGGTTTGTGAAGACTATTTTGCAGTCATCGCTATCCCTCTCTCGCTATACTCATGCAACCAGTACACACCAAACCAAGCTTTGTCAAGTTCAGGTCTCTCTAGTTTTGTTTCTGACAATAAAATAGTTTCATTGTAGGACTTCGCACAACCTATTTCTTTCCTTCTTCAGTGTCTTTCTGTATGTGTAAAACAGGCATCATAACACTTCTCCTTCACAAAACCAAGAGTTTTAGTTCCTGACTGCTTGCTGTTCAGCATGTGCTGAGATGCCTTGCAAGACCAAGTCCTGCAAGGGTCTCAGAGGAAAAACAGTGCAAGATACTAGTATGATTAGTAGGATGATAAAAAGTTCTAGCTGTGGGAATTATTCCTGCCTCCTTTCTCAAGGAGTTGAATCTTCTTCCCATTCTGTTTCCAACCATGAGGTTTTCAACCAGCTTCTGGCTTTCATGTCAACAGCAGAAACTCCATCAAATATATCTTGACATTTCTTTTTTTCCACTCTTCCCCCTCTCCTCTATTTATTTATTTATAAATATGTCCTCCTCTGCAAGGCATATTGTGGTATGGGGATAAAGGTAAGCTCAGATCAAAGCTCTTGGGAGTTCTTCACAGCATCTTCTCTATCTTCCCTTCAAGTCTTTCAAATGCCTTCTTTCACAAGACCTGATGGCGGACAAAAGTGAGGCATTCAGGAAAGGCAAAATTTAGCAAATCTGCAAATAAAGGAAAGAAAGGGGAGCTGAGCATCTCTTTGCTTTTACATCTTTGCTATGGTTTCCACACAAAGGAGTTCTTCAACACAGGATGAATACAGCAAGGGAGTCTGAAGTTTGCAGCACTTTATTATATAATTGTGATACATCCATGGACAGATTTTTCAAAAGCCTGTCACTTTAGGCAGCAAGAAAAGTGGCTATATTGGTGAAGGAGCTCACTGTGCCAAATGCTGTTTTGAAAATTTGGTTCTTTTGTGTTAGTTTGGGAGCTGGTAGGCCGAAAAGTACTTTGGCAAACCTGGTTTTAATTTCAATGCTAAACAGTTTTAAAAAGTCAAGTCTCATTTGTGACTTTTAAGTGCTGGGCAACTTCACTCAGCACATTTGGGAATACAACCATATGCCAATGTCTTTTTGAAATAACAACACTATTAGTATTTGTATCAGTAGTTTTTAACCTGTCTGTGCATGACTTCTAGAAGATCCAGTCTATGAAAACAAATCTAAATCTGTGCCAGTTAACTCTAG
Organism: Scytalopus superciliaris; assembly: GCA_013400415.1. Lineage (NCBI taxonomy): Eukaryota > Metazoa > Chordata > Aves > Passeriformes > Rhinocryptidae > Scytalopus > Scytalopus superciliaris. The sequence goes on from VXBX01001056.1 coordinate 2,160,725, forward strand.
AACACAATGTAGAGCTCTAAGGTCTTGACAAGAAATATTTAGCTGTATTTGAAGAGAAAATAGCTAAAAACATTACTTAATCTGCAAAAAACTTGTGAAGGGGTTGTCTTTCCTTACATGTTGCTGGTCTCAGTGAGGTAGGTGGTAAAGGCACTAAGACCAGGTCACTCTCGTTTGTTCTCCCTGCAACCCCTGTGTGAAGCTGGTCCCCCACATAGCTAAAACATCCTCTGATCGTCAGCCCAAATTTGTTCCAAACCTCTGAAAGATAGGGGCTCCCTTGCTTCTCCTAGGAGACTTTTTACAAGATTAGCACTTGTAGATGGCAAGAAGTTTTTCTTTAAGTTAGAATAGACTTATTTCTCTTCTTTTTCTGACCCGTTACTCTTTTCTAGACCCCTACGCATCTTGCTTAATAATTCCTCTCTTCCCTCGGTACTTTCAGCTTTCAAAGAGGTATGGCTTGTCAACATGTCCCTTTTAAGTCCTCTCTTAGTCGAGTTATACATATTTAATGTTTTTAAGCTTCCTTTAGATGCTGATCCCTTTCCAGCCCTTGATGAATTTTGTTGTTGCTTGCCTCTGAATTCCCTCCAATTTCCCCATATCATTCTGGTAACAAGGTGCCTTGGATTGACTGTTCCAGTCCAGGTGCATTCGGTATTTGGTGGCAGTTGTTTTTGGATGGAATTAAAAAAAGAAGCAGCAGAGCCTCTCAAAGGGAATCTGCTTCGTGGTCTCCTCCCTGAGAGCATTATTTCACGATGGTATTTCGGGACTGGCTTTAGATATGGAAATGAGAGCATGTGTCTTGCTCAGAAGCTGTTCTCTGCTTTCAAGTGGGAGAGAGATGGAAAAGGGGAAGAGGGGTTAAGCTCCTCAAAGGCTTTGTCTACATTAGTCTTTTTTCTTCATATTTCCCACTGTTGCTTGCACGAGTGTAGCTCAATCCACAGTGGCACTAATGACAGCTCTGGCACAGGCAGGGAAGCTAACATGTTTTGCTACACATCGTCTCCACAATCTCTACAAGCCCTGACTCCACCAGCGGTGCTGCAGCAGCGGGAGCTGGAGAAGGAAAAGGTCAGCTGTAAATAATAACTAGAGTGTTTGCACATCAAGAAGGTGTCCTTCATTGAAATGCAGCAGCTGGGAGTGGGCAGGAAGGATGGACCCCCTTTCTCATTCATCTCAAAATACCAGCCTTTACAGTCTGTTGCTGGCAATTTGAGGGCAGCACTTGGAAAGGGGGATGGTAACTTGTTTGGGACACTTCTGATACTCGCATGACCTCAGAAAAAAAAGAAAACTTGAGACTTATTTTCCCTGCTATCACTCCCATTCCCACTCTGATCCGCCTCCAAAAAATTTCAAGACTGGTTTCTCCTTGGCGCAGATCCTTCTCTCCCACCTCCCCAAGACAAGAGCTAATGCTTCAGATGCGATATTCCCACTTGATGAAGAAGCAGTATGAGATAAAATGAACATTAGGGTCCACAAAATGGAAAGCACATTCCCAGGTCTCATGTAGCATGCTCCTCAGGCATTGGAAGGAGCTATTTCACATAGTACAAAACACAGGAGACACCTGCCAGTTTCACATAACATTTATATCTGATATTCTTTCACAGCCTTGTACCAATTAATGGTTAACTGATGAAATACTCAGCCAGAAAGTTTTACCAAGATGAAGATGTTAATGAGTTTAAAAAAAGAAAAAGAGGGCAGGGGGTTGAGAAATGCCTGGGGATAAGAAAGCCAGCATACAAACTTACAAGGTGGATTGCAAGCTGTCACTCAGTGAGGAAGCCAATTTACACAGAGGATAGATTTAGATTAAATATTAGGAAGAAATTCTTTACTTTGAGTGTTGTGAGTTACTAGAACAGGTTACCTAGAGAACCTATGGATGCCCATCCCTGGCTGGCAGTGTTCAAAACCAGGCTGGATTGGGCTTTGAACACCTGGTCTGGTGGCAGGTCCCTGTCCATGGTGGGATGGTGCAACTTAGATGATTTTTAATATCCCTTCTAACCCAAGCCATTCTGTGATTTTCTTGGGGCTAGATTTATAGGGTTTTATGGCTGGAAAGGATCATGAAATTATGTAGAAGGTGATTTACATTGTCATTTTAGGATGGGAGTGTGGTCACTGGGCTATGTGGCCCAATGCTCAGACCTTGCAGTACTGTTTCTATTTCCTTCCCCAAACATTCAGGTGTGAACATTTGGGCACTTAGTTCTTCCTGCCTCTGTGGAGAGATGGGGTTACTCCAGGTCCGTCTCAGACACTACCCCCATAGGTAATGAGATTGGTGGCCAACATTTGTCCTGACAAGCTGTTGGCCCTAATCTGGTTGCCTGTTTGGCTGTACTTTCCCACATCAGAAACCTTCCTAGTGGTGGTGCAGGGCTTCGTGCCACCTGGCAATCAGCTCTTCCTGACCCACTGAAGGATGCTGCCAGTCCTGTGGGCATGCCCCTTGTTTGTGACAGCCCGTGCTGACACTGTCACGTTGCTGTGGGGGATGGCACCTATAATGCCTTGCTTTTTGGAACTGGGCCATGGCAACACAGCATCAGTCATGTGGACTGTTTTGCAGGCTTACACGTGCCTCTGTGTGTGCTGCCATGAAAGGGAGAGTCGGGGAACCTCCCTCTCACCTCTCTGCCATACAAAATGCATGGAGTGATTCCCCAAAGCTCCAGTTTTAATTACTTCAGCCTTAAGCTTTGTAGTCCCCTTCCCTGAGCAAACCACTGGAATCCACAAGCCAGAATGTTACTATTTGCAGTGCCATGTCTCTCTTTAGCTGTGAGATGCTGATTTTCAAATCTCCCCCTTGCTTTGTGACAGCCTGTGGTGATACCTCCTGCATTTTTAGCCTGTGACTGGTGTGGGAGGAAGGGACACTGGACCACACAAAATAGTTTGAAGCTCTGTCTAGCATCAGTCTCCCATTCCCTCTTGTGTTTGCACTGTCCCGTTTCTGCACCCGCTTTTTCCTGACCTGCCCTCACTCTCTTTCTCCATTCCCCCTTCTTTCAGAGGTGCCCTGTGCATTACTAATCTGTGGTATTATCTCATTCTCCAGTAGCTGTGCCGGCTGCCTTAATGTTTCTCACCAGCTTTTGCTTCTCCCCCTCTCTTTCTCTCCCCCCGCTTGCCAGCCCATGATGTAGCATTGCCTTTCTCCATCTGCCCGATTGTCTCTCCGCTTTTTATCTGGGTGCTGGAGCTCCAGGTGCTGTCATTCTCCGCGACAGCACAGAACGTTTCAGTTTCCCTCTGTGGCTGGATAATTACCAGATACAGAGTCACGTGGACTTCCCAGCGAAACCCTCCCTTCCCCTCCTGTCAGAGAAGGAGATCACATCTCTGAAACACACTTTTCTTCTATTATTTTTTTTATTAGAAGAAATTCAAGGGAAAAATTTGGATTAGCTTTTCTGGAGTTCACAGAAGTTACCAACAAGGCACTGAGGGTTCGAGTAGGACAAATAGGTGATTTCCAGTACTGAAGTCTGTGAAGGAAAATAAAGGGACTGATAGTCTCCATAGGTGCCTTATTACTGGTCCTATTTTCATTTCTGGTGTATCCCCCAACTGGAAAAATAGTAATAATAGTGCAGAGACTTGTCAGTATCTGTTTGGTTTTCAGTTCTTTTACAAATTTGGCATGAGAGCCAATACCCAGTTCACATAAGAGACTAATTCTCATTGTATTTTGGCAAGTTTCTGTTCTAAGGGACAACACATATTTTTTAAATATCAGCCTGTGTTTTTAGTGATGGCAAAAGCACAGGATCCTCAGCATAAATGCAGTGCAACAAAAAGACAAATCATCTGACAATGTTCCCCATTGCCATTCTGCATCATCTCTGCTATTCCTTGGCTTCTTGGTGCAGGAACCCTGGGATGCTGTGGGAAGCTATGGACAGCAGAGTGAGGCATATGCTCCTGGTGGGACATTTCACCAGGTGATCAAAAGCTGATGAGCATGGGTTCTGCCTGTACCAAAAAGGGACACTGACAAGTCCTCAGCTAACCTGAAAGGGAAGGGGGGGAGCTCAGTGTCTGTTTCCTCAACAGTCTCAACCTCACAAATTATCTCAGTGCAAGACCCTGATGTGAGCTGTCAGAGCATTTGGCATTTCTGCAAGCATCAGCCAGAGAACAACGCATCCCCTCCTCACATGTATGGGAAGTAAGTCTCCTCTGGCAGGAGAACTGTGACTGGAGGCAGTCATTCTAGATACGTGCCTCAGAATGGGCACACACGTGGCCAAGGATTACCTGACTACACTGTAAATAAATGGAAGGGTATTTCCTAGGTAGGCTGGGATACAAGAAAAGTTGGCACTGTGGTGGTAGGCCTCACTCTGAGGCTTTTGTGTATTTTGAAGCTTTGAACTGTGTTGGGATGTGGCTAGAATAGAGTTAACTTTGTTCACAGCAGCTCATATTGATATTTTTAAGAAGGTTCCTCTGCTGGAATGGCTGTGAACTGAAGTTGTTTATGCAGGTATACTGATCCCCAGAAGATGGGAAGAGCAATAAATCATACCAGTATAAGTTCTCTTATTTTGATATAGTTGCATCCACCCCTTGAGATAATCAGCATAAAAATCACTGTAATTTTGGGCTTGATTTCTGTTGGGTTTTGTTTAGTTGGTTGTGTTTTTTTTTTTTTTCCTACACAAATAGGAACCTATACTCTTAAACAGTCATTTTAACAGAAAGAAAGCCCATGTGAGACCAGCTGCGTGTCTGCTAGTGAGAGCCCATGCAGATAGCTGTCTTTTTAGGCCAATGTGTTTTTTGTAAATTCCCTTGGGTTTCATTTACCACACATATCACATGGATTGAGAGATGAGGATTCTTACAGCACATGAGCAGTTCTGCACTGATACTCATATTTACTGGTTGCAATTCTTTTTGTTTTCATTAAAAGAGTTGATGGGAGAGACAGTGAGACAGGAACATTTCTGTACAAGGCACTGGGGACTCCTCATCTGAAAAACTGGGTACAAATTCTGGTCACGAAAGAGGAATTCATACTGGAGCAGGTGCTGAGAAGGGCTGCTGGAATGTTTAGGGCAATGGAGAGTCTGTCATACAGGAGGAAACCAGGAGACTTTGGCTTGTTGAGTCCAGCAAAATGAAGGCTGAGAGAGAATATGATTGCTCTCTGTGAACACATTGGAAGATAAACACCCAGGAGAGAGAAGAGCTATTTAAGCTAAAGGATGGTGTTGGCATGAGAAGGAATGGATATAAGCCAGGCATGAATAAATCTAGACTTAGATTTAGAAAAAAAGGTTTTAATCAGCAGAGCAGAAAAACTTTGAGCAGCCTGACCTACAAAACACAGGGAGGAAAGTCCCAGTCAAACACACTAGGCTAAAGTACGAATTAATTACATCTCTGAAAAAGATGATAAGGTACAGCTGGATGTACCTGCAGAGGCTGGGACTTCATGACCTGGTAAGCCCATCCTAGCTTCACGCTCCCAAAGTGGCAATTTATTGAAAAGGATGAACAGAAGTGCAGGCATCTTCTCAGCCATGAACCCTCCCAATAGGTGAATGGCCGAAAATTGTCACCTGAGTGCTGAGATACCCAGGGAGCTGCAGACAGGTGTGACAATCAAGGTCACAGCATAATACAGATGAAAGAAAGTGTGGGCTGAACAGATGCAGCATTTCCCCCTCCTGCCAGTTTTCCAGCGCAGGACTAGGTTTAAGCAGTAGCTTTCTAAATCCCTCTGAGGACTTGTGTTATCACGCTGGCAGTGGTGACTCAGGAGCTATTTATGCCACGTTTTGGGAATCCATCCTGCTGTGGCACAGCTTTCGCTCTCACACAGTGACCCTGCTGTGTGTCATGGCACATAAGAGGAGGAGTAGCAGCTGTACCAGGCTGGGGAAAGAGAGGAGCAGTGACAGTGGGGAGGAGAATTTTGAGCACCACCTGATGCCCATGTGCATTCAAATTCAGCAGAATGAGGCTTTTGGGTGTTTGGCTGAAATCAGATTTTGGATGCTTGGCTGATGTGGTCACCCACTGCCATCCAGTTAAGGGGCCCTTGCCTTCACAGAGGTGAAGGTATTTTCTGTAGCATCTCCTGCTGAGGAGAGCCTGATCCGGAGCAGGGGGAACCATCCAGGGCCAACAGCTCTTACATTGCTCTTCTGGACTATGTGCTCCTGTGTGCTCTGCCAGCGTACTCCTCTGGTGGGAACTGCACACCAGGGACAGGGAGCTGACTGCTGCAGCAGCAGTGGTAGCGCTGCGTTGCTCTTGAGATGCTGGCAGGGTCTGGTACTGCAGTGGCGTTGCAGGGCCTGGCTGGACTCTTTCCTAAGCACCCTGCCTGGGAGGGTCAGGCCTGGCATGGCTATGGTCTGTCCTTAGCCCTTGCTGCCCACATCCATGCTGGGGCATAGCAGAGGGGCTGCCCTCTTGCTACCCCCCAGCTGACCATGGCTGTGTCTGAGTCCTCGCTTGCCAAGCAGGGAAGGATTGAAGAGCTCAAGGAGATAAGACAAAACAGCAGGAACTTGATTCGCTCTTGAGCTTTCATTGCAGGGCTGGGAGCAGTACTGAGTTTAACCACCACATTAGCTTTCCAGGTTCATACTTTGCAACACAATGGAGAATTTGTCTTGCACGTTCAGAGATGGCAGCCGGGAGCTGACGTTGCTTTGTGCCGAACAAGCCGTGTTTGATCCCTCTCTCTTTTCCCTCTTGCCATTTTGCTGCTGGGGGTGGAGGGCATTGGGGGAAGTTGTTAGCTGAATCCTGTGAACGTGTGTGAAGTAAGAAGATTAGAGCAGGCTCATCACAGAGCTGAGGTGAAGGCAGGAGATCTGATGCCCGGTGGGTTGTGACATCCTCTGGCTAAAGGGGGTCGTGTCCCTCAGTGAATGCAATGGGGTGGGGTTTGGGTGCTTAATTGTGTGTGCAGCTGGCTGCTGAGTTCTGGCCTGCTACACAGACTTTGTCTGACAGAAGATATGATCAAAGGGTTAACAGAGAAAAGATGATTAAAGAGGAGTACAGGAATTATGACACAGAGCTGTTACTGAAACATGGTTTGGAGAAAGATGGCAGAAAACACAGTCCATAAACCCACTATTTATTTATTTTTCCCCCAGATGAGGTAAGAGCTGTTGTTTGATGCAGCACACCATATTTCATTAATCCTAGCAGATTGCCTCTTCTCACTAGTGGGGTTCTGACAGAGAACTGTGGGATTGGGTCTGCTAAAAAAAAAAAAAAANACAACAACAATTAAAAAGCCCCAAACAATTATCCCAGGTTCAAGGTGACACAATGCATCATTGATAATGCTGTAAAATCCCCATCATGTTAAAGTCATAATTTACACAGCAGTTTCACAAGGTCCTACAGGGCTTCCTGCCTGCCTTTTCATCACTGTAGGCTCTAAATATTATTCACTCCTTCCCAAGGAAATGAAATACCCCTACTCCATCTCCATAGTCTGGGGCTGTAGCTTCTGTTCTGTTTTCTGTGAGGCATAATGGGAAAAACGTTGCTGAGACCCCAGTTCTCATTTGTCTTGCTCCACCTTCTCCTCACCCCTTGCAGCCCCCATCCTGGCAAGGGTGCAGCCAGCCTGGGGAACCCATGCTAGGGCTTTCCAACCAAATGCCGCCTCTCAGCAGCATGCCCGTCTGTTCGCCGGAGGAAAGAGAGGGTGGAAAGCTTAGGGCCGAGAGCTGCTGGAGTGACAGGCACAACATAAACTGCGATGAGTGTTACAGCAACATGCTGGGAAATCAGTGCACTGAGCGGCGGTACCTCCATGGGAGGAGGAGCAGCAGTCATGGGGGCTAAGAATCAAGCACCAGGACCTGAGTGAAACAGAACAGGCGGTAAAACCTCCAGCCTTAGTGCTCGGCAGGATAGGAGATGTGGATGCTTGAGCCTCACTCTCCTTTTCTTTGCTTGCTTTCCCACCTATCAATAGGCACAAGCCCAAATACTTTCAAAAACAGGAAAAAAAAAGACATCTTCTCTATCCATATGGAGTTTTCTTCAAAGCCTACAAAGGCAGTTTTATGGGAGTGTTGCTTTGGCCCAGCACTGTGTGTTAGACTGGCAGACGTGGGAGGAGAGAGGACAAGCAGCAGGACCTACTCCTGACTCCTGACCTCCCCCTGCCTGCATGCTGCCAGATGTCCCATCCCATGCTGAAATCCAGGGAGCAGGAAAGTTAGTGGGCAAGCCCTCCATCCCATTCAAGACAGTAGTTACTTCCGAAGGTCCAGAAGCGTTCCCCTGCAGCAAAAGCATCACCCCTTCCTCTCCCTCCTGTGGCATGGCTCACCTCTGTTGTCTGCATTTGTATGTGGGAAAACAGGCTGAAGGAGGAGTGTGAGGATGACCTGGATTCCTTTCTCCTGTGTTCCTTTTTTCTCCACGTCCAGTTTTCAGCCATCCTCTCCTGGCTGGTTGTTACACAATTGGTAGTCACTGTGTGAGAACTGGAAATGTGTCTGTACCAGCTAAAAATGGTGCAGTCACTAAAAACCCTCATGTGCCATACTTGACTATATTTGTTTACAAGGGAGCTAGGATGGCTAATGGGGCATGGGAGCGAGATTTTTTGTGCTTCAGTGTCTGTGGTTTGCATTGGCGCAGGATCAATAGTTCCCAAGTCCCTGCAGTGATCATGCAAGGCATGACCATCACCACTCGCTGGTCCTCTTGTTAACCACCTCAGAGATGTCAAGAAATTAAACCTGAAACTGAAAGGAAAAGCAAAATTAATGGATCACAAATCGTCTTTTAGCTTTCACTGATGCTGATGGTAACACTTTCAATAAGCCTAATGAAAAGCGTTTGACTGTCTCTGTGAACTTGATTATTGATTATTAGTGAACGATGAGTCATTTGATATCTTGCTGATGCCGTGCTCCTATTGCTTTGCAGTTAAAATGTCAGTTAACATGCCATTTAATATTCCATTAGTATTGAATTAGCACTTATTACACTGTGAAAATCATCACCATAAATCCTTATTAAAGCATGATCCATACAGCTGGGTGGCATCTCTGGCAGACTAAGAGGGTGTGTGTACAGACAGACAGACTGAGATGCATCATCTGCATGGATGCATGTTCAGAGCATGTCAGGAATTAAAATTTCCACATTTGTACATTGATTTTCCCTGACAATTTGAGAGGAACGTGTATGGTGAATGGAGAGCTCAAATCCATTTCACTTACTTTTCCTATTTTCCTCCTTTCTTTCTCCCATCTCCTCCTTTATTTTGGTAGCACCTGCTATATTATTTCAGGGGCATTTGCAAGGTTGTCTATCTATAGCTATTGACCACCATCCTAGGGCTGACCTTGATGGGTGTAGGACAGGTAATGACATGATTGCTCTTCAGCAGAGAGGAGGAAGTGTCCCCAGGTGAGCATACCTCATGAGAGGACAAGGCTTTGTTCTGACCATGTCACTGAGCTGTTACTCACATGAGGCACATCACAGGAGCATCTTTGCTGTCTCCAAACAGAGGGTTATAATGACTAGGTGCAGGACAGAGGCGTGAAGTGCTGCTGTGCTATAGGTTGGGAAAGCAGCCTGGCTGGGCTACTGCAGTGCCCTTGATCTGCTGGAGCCCAACAGCATGTGTAGGTGTTCAGGGGGATTTTCAGAAGTGACTGAGAAAGTTTATCTCCTGCTGATTTCAGCTGTTAATCTCCTTAGCTTTTCACCACCAAAAGACCTAACTCCTGATTCTTGGTGCTGTTACAACTCTATGCAGAAATGTGCAAGAGGGATTGTGTCCCTGAGGCAGCCAGCTCTGGAGGCAGTCTGGGTGTTCCTACAGGGCTGCCTCTCCCAGCTCTGGGGCACACTGCCTTTCTGGGCCCTTGCTTTCACCTCCTGTCACTGGTGATTACAGCCTGGGATGGCCAATGGAACTGGAGCCATGCCCCATTGTAGTTGTACTGGTTTCTACATGTAAGTGGCTGCTCACAGTTTCCCCCGCCTCTTTCTATTTGACAAAAAGCAGCTTTTTAAAAACAACTGAGATCAGACCTGAGAGCTCACCTCAGGGGCAAGTTCCTGCCTGGCAGGGAGCTTGGGCTCTGGCCTGAGAGCCAAACCCTCTCCCCTGCCTTGGCTGAGCAGCAGCAGTAAGGGACAGGATCTGTTGGGCTGCTCTCTAAAGCAAATGTTTGTCGGATCAGACAGAGCTGCTTACAGTTTGGCCAGCAGCGTGGTGTGCTTCTCATCGATGCCCACGCAGCTTGGCTTTCCTCCTGCCCACAAGTAACCCCAGAACAACTTGGACAGCATCCATAGGCATGCCAAAAGGGAGTGGGTGAGAGGTGCTGGCCATAATGGTAGGGTCACATCACAAGGGATGGCAGCTGCAGCACAGCATGAATGAAATGCATTCAAATAGAGGAACTTGGAAAATGTCTGACCCATGCTAAAAGGCTGTATGAAAGCCTACTGTCAAATATTTGTCTTATCTTGAAGCAGTAATCTTTATCCTCTCTCTTTCAAATACATGCATGAATAGTGAACAGGACACAATCCTGTGCAATGTGATCTAGGAAGGCTCTGCTTGAGCAGGGAGTTTGACCAGATGACTTCACTGTGGTCCCTTCCAACGTTACCCATTATGTAGTAGTGGTATGGAGAGGTGCTGGCTTATCTGAATGCTATGACACTGTGAGCAGAGCTTTGAGAGGTGAAGGAGCACCAGCTCTGGAGACTGAGCTTTCCCATTTATCTGCAGAGCAAATGTGGTGTGAGCTGCTGCAGGGCAAACTCTGTCAACTTGTCTGGGCCCACCCTGGTGGGTACAGCTGCCAGGGTGAAAGAGAAGTTATGTCTCCATGTCTTCTTCAGTCCTAGTCTTCTTGAATAAGACACAGCTGAGAGTGAGCAGGACATGCCTTCTCACTAGCATCTCCTCATCTTTTCCATGCAAGTCTCCTTCTGGTGGTGGGAAGTGGTGCAGAGCAAGTGCCTTTGCCAAAAATGTATTTGTCTTCAGAGCACCTCCTTGACTTTGTCAAGAAACAAAATACTTGTTATGCAGTTGCAACAGGGATAGTCTGTCCTCTGCCTTGCGATAGTTGCAATTGGGAGCCATGGCTGGGCTGCCTGCTGCTTCCCTGCTTTCCACCCCTAACTCTCATTCATCCTCTCTTGTCCACCTGAGAAGTTCACAAGACATGCTGTGTGTCTCATAGGGATGGAAATGACACCCCGTTTTAGCCTGAGATCTGCACTTGCCTGCACAAACAGGCACACATCTGCAAGGGGGGGGATGGGTGTTTGTATGTGTTAGAAGGGTGATGTTTGAGCAGTGAATCTCTCTTTCCACAAAGCTGTTTTTGGTCAGAGGGATGTAGAGGGGAGATGCGCTATAGTTCCCTCCCCTTCTGCTGCTGAGACTGACGGCTGGAGGGGCTGTGCCCTGAGCTGACAAAGCTGGAGCTCTGAACCTTTACCCTCCAGGATGGAAGAGCTCTTGGGAGCGTAACTCTCTTGTATACTTGACTTTTGAAGGTGAGAAAGAAGCATAGGAAGAACTACTTCTTACCTTTTTCATTGGCAGGGTTAGAAGCCTTCTAAAGAAATTTTTGGTGCAGGTGTAAGCCACAGGCTAAAGGAAGAGAGGAGACCAAGTCCCATTGTTACATTAACCAAAAGTTCCTGAAACCCTTCAAAAATCGTTGTGGAACACATGTCCATGGGACAGCAATGATGAGAAGATGCTGTGGTTCACTGGCAAGGCAGGAGTGTGCTATAAAATTTCTAAGCAAAGTAGTACAGGGAAGGGACAAAAAGGAGATGATGGAGAGGGTTGTTAATCTCCCCCTCACCTTTCTCATCCTCTGCAGGTGTTATGTAGAAGACAGAAGCTCCAAGGTGGCCTGGTTAAACCGTTCTGGCATCATTTTTGCTGGAGAAGATAAGTGGTCCCTGGACCCTCGAGTAGAGCTGGAGAAGAGAAACCCCCTGGAATACAGCCTGCGGATCCAGAAAGTGGATGTCTATGATGAGGGGTCCTATACGTGTTCAGTGCAAACACAGCATCACCCTAAGACTTCCCAGGTTTACTTGATCGTGCAAGGTAAGCAACATACCTGATAAAAGAGCAAAGAGTAAAAGACACAGCAAATGGAGGGATCTGTATCTTTCTCAGAGAACTCCAGTCAGTAGCTTGTGCATCCCTTATGTTTACAACAGGAGCCAGCAGGACTATCCACTTCCACTGCAGCACAGCATGGCTCTACTCTCCTGTCAGTTTGTCCTTTTAAAAGTGGTGACAGAGCAGGGAACACCAGTGATGCCAAGACATATTCTACTATAATGCAAACCTGGCTCCTTGCTCTGGTTGTTTTGGCACTGAGGGGAAAGCATTTGTTTATAATGACGCTTGTCAGAACATTGTGCTTGCCTCATCTCTTCCCAGACAGCCCTCTGGTTTCTTCGCCTCCTCCTTCCTCAGGTTTCCTTTCTTTTTTCTTGTGTCAACAAGCTGCTGTGCTGTGTTTTTTGGCTTTCCATTGTCAACTCTTTGCAAGACTGGGGAATATTTTCCTGGGTGTTTTTATGTGCTGGGTCATTGGTTTGCAGGGTGTGCTGTCACTAGGCATGTGTGAAACCTGGTACCTGAGATAGCTGCCATGTACCTTATGTTGCCCACTCCTTTTTTAGCTGCCCTCCTCCTGTGTGTGTTCTAGGGAACTGGAAACTTGGCAAACCAGCACTCTCCTATCTGTCTGCCTGCATTTATGGTATAATAGAGAGTAATCACATTTAGGGGGTCACTGTTCACTGGTAAGGGCATTAGTGAGTTTACTTGTTCCATCCTGTCCAGACCAGAATACCAAACAAGTGCGTTTACTCAGTTTTGTGTTTTGTTTTGCTTTTTATGTTCATGCCTTTATGTCTATCTGCCCATTTATCTAAAATATTTATAGAGCAGCTTAGGTGATATGAATGCATTTGATACATATTACAGATATGTTCAACTTCTACATTATCTTTCAGACAGGAATTTGTTATTTCCCTGTTTTGTCTAGTAACCTACAAGGCTGTAGATTTTTATTTCTCTCAGCAAGTTTTTGAATCATTCTGGATATAGATGCATGCATGAAGGGCCTTTTCCTCTTGCTGGTACTACTTGTCAAACTGGGGGGCTAACATACCAAGTGTTTATCTGGAAGGTGAAGATGTCTGGACATATGGCCAGAGGTGATGCTTTACACCCAAAGTGTAGTGAGACAGAAGGCTCCTGGTTTGTCTCCTTGCACAAAATGCTCCCCCAGCACATGAGGAGTGGCACACACCAGCACACAGAGCAACTCTCCTGGTCTGGCTGAGTGTTTGCCTGGCATGAAATGCCCTTGCCAGCCCTGGCAGTGTACCCTGCCCCACTGCTCGCTATAGCAATGCACAGCTAACCATCTGTAGGTGGTTTATTGCGGGTAAAATCTCACGGCATACCATTTCCATTTACCTGTCAAGAAAAATATAGGGACAAATGAATTTTAGAACCATGCACATGTATTATTAATTTTATTTGTGCCTATTAGGTATGGGTCTAAGCAGCAAAATTGAGTTCTCCAGCTTAGCTTTCACTTAAATATATGGGTATCCAGCTCTGAACTACTGCCACCTTTATGAGAATGAGAAAATTTAAGTTTTGACACACCTAAACAAGGTATCTGTGGTTAATATTTGTTCTAACACCTGCCACAGATTTAGCCAAAGACCCATTGTGATATCATGCTTACTGTAATCCTGTAATTAGGTGAAACTCATAGCATTAATTTTTCTAAAACTAAATTTAATCTGGAAAAAAAACCCTCAAGCAAAATATAAATACAAAATCCTTTACAATTTGGAAGAGTTAGTCCATTTTAAACCATGTTTTAAAAATAACTAATAAAACTCAATCATTAGAAAAAGAATGTATGTTAGAAAATAATACCTTTTTTCTCTGAGTATCATATAGTCATATTTATTGCTGTTCTTCTCAGATTTGCCGGTTGTCTCTGCCTGATAAATATTCTGCTGCTACTACAAATTAAAGGAGTTTGGATATTGAGTCATGCTAAACTTGTTATTTATTTAATGCAGTTTATTTACTTTTCTTGTTTTGTGTTTGTAAATTTCAAAACAAAAGCTCTGGGCATCTGAAATGTAAAAATTAGAAAATAGAAAAAGTACAGCTCCTAAAACATTAAATGACAGGGTGGTCAGCTGATCTGCCTGGTACTCTGTGAGGAGGATTTCTGTAGTGATGGTCAATGATTTCCTTCAAACAAGTCCAGGGAAACAAAAACAAGCCAGGGTCAGAGACTCCTTGCTGGCTTTGCTCACACGTTTGATGCCTGGATTTGCCAGGGAAAGATCCTTCAATGACAGTTGCTCATGCCCTGGAAACAACAGGCTCTCTTAGGGTCATGCCCAGGCTTCCCATTCTGCTCACTCAGCACTGTCATGAATTTTTCTGATCCCCACTGCACTGTATACCAAAGACAAGTTCTTTATCTCCCCTGGTTCAACTCCCTCATCTTTCTAGCCCCTGTGAAAGCCCAGCCTCTGCTACCCCTAGAAACAAATGGGATAGCTAATGGGAGACTAACAAATGGGTAGGCAGATATTAGAGTGCTGTTGGAGCCCTTATAATTAGAGACCACTCCATGTCCACAGTGCCAGCTGAAGTAGATGGACTTTTGTGTGTATTCTGAGGATACACTGCATTTAGATCATTGCAGTCTAATGGACTTCTAGGACCAGATTCTTTCCTTCCTTGAGAAAATCAGCTTTCTCTGAGGTAAGCTCTGCTTGGTAACCTCTGCTCGGTAACCTCTGCTCACCAGAGATGCAGAAGTATATCACAGAAAGAAGACAATTCCTCTCTCATGTATGTGCCCATCACTTGTCTAATGCATGCGCCCATGCCCTTTAGTATTTCTAAGGGAAGAGCCAGTTCTACTTTGTCAGCCAGCACCAACCTCTATAAAAAAACCTAGTCAGTCTGCTCCTTCCCCTCTTATGTGTGTATATCTACTGATAGGACCCTTCTCAATTGGGGCAGAGGTCTAAAATGATGTAATGAAACAACACTTAAAAAAATCAGGGCTTCATGAACAGTTAAAAGTAGAAAAAGTTGTCTTTGTAAGTCTTCCTTCTTTTCAAACATAAAGCCAACTCTGCTGGTAGAAGTAGGAATTCAGTGCCAAAAGATGCATCAGTACAACTGTGGCCATCTCTTCTGTCTTTCTGACCCAGGTGGGCAGCACTGCTTGCAGGGCAGGTTGGACTAGAGGGAGCTGTTTCTGCCCAGCTCAGTTTTTACCAGATTCTGGTACTGCACTCTCTGCACTGGAGTGAATGCATGAAGAGAATGCTCTGAGCCACCACCTCCCTCAAACCATTTTGTGCTGCTTCGATTGCAGTATAATTTCCACTAGTGACATTTTTGGTTTACCACCCCAGATATTTCTGTTGGTATCTGATCAGAAGAGCAAAAACTTGGAAGGACCTGCAAGAGATGTCTGGTCCCTCCCCATGCAATCAGGTCTGCAGTGGTTGCCCCTCACATAATATTTTTTGAAGACACCCTGTGCCTGCATAGCTGGTGCATGTCCATTATTTCACTCTCCTTGCATTTGGAAAGTTTTTAGTAACACATGATCCAACTTGATTTTGCTGCCAAGTATTTCTGGTCCTCCCAAGATATGTGGTGGCTATATCTCCTCCTCTTCTTCAGAACTACCTTTTATCTGCATGAAACCTGTTAATTCCTGTGTCTCAGTTGCTTCTAGTCCAGCTTAAGAAGCTCACTGTTTCTCACAGGTCCTATTTTCCAATTTTTGTGTCAAATATATTTCACTACTGTTTGATTTGTCTGCATTTCCTTGAATGTACTGTCCAAAACCAAGACAAGAGTTCCAGTTCAGGATTCAGTCATGCAGATACAAGTACCAGCCATGTTTTGCACATCACACTTCACTTACCCAACCCCAGAATGAAATGAGATTTACCTTTTTTTCATAAGAGTGCCTCATTACTTTCACTTAGTCTCTCTAACCTTCTTTTGCTGGTCTGCAGCACAGTCTGCAGCTCATTCTCCACTTCTGTACTTGAACATTAATTGTTTCCCCCCCCCTTCCTGAGTATAGTGCTTTGTGCTCACTGTTGTTGGATGCCATCTGGTTGGCTCTCCATGGAGACTGCTTCTTCAGTTTACTAATGATCCTGGTCTCCAAAGCACTTGCAACTGCCCCCAACTTGGTGTCATCGACAAATGTCAGGTGCCTTCTTTCTGTTCCATCATGAAGGTGTTAATTAAAGTATTGTAGAGATCAGGACACAAAAGCAGGCTGTGGTAGGAGCCCACAAAACCCTCCATCCCTGGTGGATAGTGATCTGTTGATTGCAGCTCTTTGAAGCATCCTGATGGTGATTTAACATCTGCCATATTCTCTTAGCTTGTTGAAGACTGTCAGGTCTTCTGAAGTCAAGATATATCACATAGTCACACATACCGCTCCTGCATTATCTGCTATTCCAGATATCTTACAAAAAAAAAGGGAAATGAGGCTGGGGTGGCATGATACGTGCTTGCCAAAAGTACTTTGCTTATTTTTTCCTTTACTCTATTATTATCCTCTCGGTGCATATAAATGGGATGTTTAATCATTTGTTCCGGTATGTTGAGTGACTTGTTCCAGGAGAACTGAGTCATAACAGGTACACAGTGGCTGCCCCTTTCCCAGCATTACCTTGGGTTCTTGTTCTTTCAGGGCTGTATGCTCATGCCCTTCTCAGGCATTAACTATCAATAAAGAAATCCCTGTAGTCCTTACTTGTTCCATCAGGGTTACAGGCACAAGGGTACAGTGATTTTAGCATGCACAGGGTTTAAAAGTTCTGCAATAAAGACATAGACCTGTCCAAGTCAACCTAAAGGAATAACTCTACTAGGAGGAAGCAGATGGTTGCTGTATGTCCTGTCCAGAGCCTTTACACCTAGGTATCATTGTGAATGGAGGTGATTGGGAGCTTTTCAATGAAACCAAAACATTCCACGGTTTTTGACTTCTGAATTTTAACTTAATCAGGTGGGTTTCAAAGTTCTGAGGTGCTTTTTGCAGTCAAAATTGGGAAGACAAAAGGGTATAGCATTGCCACAGCCTATCTAAAAGCTAGAGCATTCAGCTGAGGTATGAAGAACTCATGTTCACATTTTTGCTCAGAGCCTGGGACTCCTGCAGACTCACTAATATTTCTTATGATTCCCAGTTATTGGCTGTTCAAACAATGTGGGCTCTCCCTTGGTTTAATGTTTATTTCATGAAAAAAAAAAGAAATAAAATCTCAAGGGCTTTGTCATTTTGGCAAAACAAAAACAAATCTGGAAATGTCAGCAACAAATGTTCACAAAGAGAAATGCTTGTTTACTGCCCATCCCTAATCACAAACCCAAAGTCAAATGCATAGCAGCTAAGGCCAAGTCTTACAGTTTTCTTTCTAATGGATAGGAATTAATGCATGAAAAGAAGCACAGGATGTAGCCTTTATCCATTATATGAGCCTTTGTAGAGCTCCTTGCTTGCAAAGATTCAGACTCACTAGTCATAGTTTCAAAGTGGTATAAAGATGTGTTTGTTGTTGCTAGGATTTAGCCATAGAAAATTTATTATTAACTCTGTGAGTAGATTAGCTGTGCCCCCCTCTCAGTCCACTCTCCTGAAATTAAAGGACTTTGTGTTGGTGACTGGTACAGCACAGCAGAGAGAGATCTTTTACCCAGAAAGGCAGCTGAAGCCTGTCTGGCTTCCCCAATGTGCAAACTTCTCTGGTAGTGAGCCCCTTGGTAAGAGCTGGGTCTAGGGCTGAAGAGAAGAGAGGGTGTTGCCCACCATCCCTGGAGATATTTGAAAGATGTGTAGATGTGGCACTTAGGGACATGGCTTAGTGGTGGACTTGGCAGTGCTGGGTTAAAGGTTGGATTTGAAGATCTCAGAGGGCTTTTCCAACCTAAACAATTCTGTGATTCTATGATCTGCCCAGCCCTTGTCCTTGTTTCTGAGGACACTAATAGGGAAAGTTGATGCTTTAGACTTTGGGACTGTGAGAAAGGTTTCTGAGCAGAACTGAAGCAAGGTAGATGAGTGTGCATTCTAGGAGCCTGAAGTCAGATACCAAGTGGTGGTAACTTCTGGTGGTTACAAGTCTGGGACCTGAGCCAGTGAGCCAGAGCAGGGGTCTTCTGACCAAATGAAGATGTTACCATTGCAGTGACTTGTCCTGGACTTCATTTGTCATCAGTGAGGAGACAAGCCTCTTCTCATGCACAGCCCAGTTCATCCTTACATAGCCATACAAAATTCATCAGATGAACTGACCGATGGAAATGTGATTGTCCCTCCCCTGGCTGGAGCCCAGAATGAGCAGTCCATTTGGTGCCATGAATCCTCTAAGCCTTTCCACAGCTCTTTCAGTCAATCCTCACTGGAGTTTATTCCCTGCCAGAATACGTCATTGGTGGCTGTCAGTACTTGCAGTGGGTTGCTGGGACATGGGAGCCAGGCTGGTGTTGAGCTCAGCAGGTCTGTGGTGGGAGCACACCCTCCCCTGGCATGCCTGGCCTTTCCACCTCTTTGGCCAGTTCTGGGAGCAGAGTGGCTTGAAGAGAGCTAAAGCTATTTTTCTTTAGTTAGCTATGCAGTAAGGATGTTGGAGTGAGATGCTGTTCTCTGCGAGATTCTGGCTTCCCTGCTTTGCGGGTGCAGAGCCCAGAAATCAGAGGGATCTGAGCACTAACACTGTGACATTTTCATTCCAAGGAGTATGCAGGAGGTAAAGACAAGCACAGGTCACTTTGTGCTTCTCAGGATATAGCCCCAATGGGAAAATGGCAGCATATGTGGCATGCTGTTGAAAAGAATAATGAGATAACATGGGAATATGAATTTTCTGGAAGGTAGGAAAAAAAGATCACTTTAGTGAGAATGGTGAGGGAGAAGAAAAAAAAGATTGGAGGGACAAGATAAATTTGGGTTACTGCAAAGACTGGAAGAGACAAGTCCAGTATGCTTGGAAGGAAGTGACAGCAGATCAGTTTGATGGGGAAAGTAAGCTGAAAGAGCAGGGAATAAACTTGAGTAACTAAAGGATGTTAGATGTTGCTGCACCCCTTTTGCGGTTACCATGGACCTTAATTTCCTACCAGCAAAATCATTCCAGAATGTCAGGCACACAGTAGTATTGGAGACAGTTTTTCTGGGTTTTCTGTACTGGTTTGTTTTGGCAAACTCATAAACTGCAGGAAAATGCACCAGGTGTTTCAGAGGTTATCAAGGAATTTCCGTCCACTCTCCATATAGTATTTTTATTGCCTCCCCATGGTGTCCTGATGCTTCTTAACTTCTGTTTTCCTATCTCCAGGCGTGTTTGGAATGTTGTTATGCAGCATAGGCTTTGGCTTGTTATATTGGTTGGATCTTAGCACTTCCTAGTGCATAAATCAAGAGTTTTTGCTGGAAATATTTTGCTGCTTGCTTTGCAGGTGCAGGCAGGAGACAAAAACAGAATACTTCAAAAAATGCTTACTCATTTTGGTGAAAGAAGTATAGCACAAAATACATGGAATGCTTTCCTATGGCTGGGAGGAAGGATCTTGATATGATAATCGAAGTTCTTAGTGATAAAAATCAGCTTAGCTTGAGTGGTCTCTTCAGAGCAGTATCAGCTGATTTTGTGTGATTTTGTCAGGTCAGCTGATTCTAGATTCAGACCAATGCTCTGAAGGATTTTGCCTTGTTATTTCTCAGTCAGATGGTCTCAGTCTGCAGTCCCAAGTCTCAGCCTGGACTGTAAGACGGTGAGTAGGGGCAGTATTTTTATCTCAGCTCCAAACACGGCAAGAACTTAATCCCACCATCAAGTTTACCAACCCTTGAGAGAGTGCAAATAACCATCAATTTTAAAGTCAAGTGTGTTTCTGCTCCCACTGCTGAAAAAGACCTGTGGTAGCACAATAGGGTTACCTTGACTTGTTGATAGCCTTAAAATTTGACCCAGTTTGGCCACAACAAGATATGTCATCTTGCACATCCTAGGTCATAGATTCCCATTTTCTATTCCTCTCAGCATGAACTGTGTCTTCTCAGTAGTGAGTGAATAATTTTTTTTTGCCACATCCTCTTGAGATCTCTTTGTAGGAAAGAAGTGTTTGTATAATAAGGAATAAATATCTTACTCATTTTACATAGCAAGCCTGTAACTGCTTAGTAGCTTGAAAATGAGCAAAAATCTGTTTTTTAAAAAATTCCCCAAAAGATCTGATCTGAAGCTTTGGGTTTCTAACACAAAATAATGAGAAAGGATATAGCTGGTCTCCATCAGAAACTTTAGGACCGGCTTGTCTCTTTACTTGTGATGTGAATAAAAGCTAAGGTTAATCATGTTCCACGTTTCTCTGTCTCAACTCAACCTTTTCTGTAGTTTTACTGTCCATTTTATTTTCTTCCTTTCAGTTGAAAGAAATACTGCCAGGTTGAGATTAGCCAGATTTGTGGTTCGCTCAGTTGAGCTTTTATTATATCCAAACCCTAGAGGTACTGAGAGTAGTTTGGCTTCCTAAGGAAACAAGAAGTGTGTATAGGTTTATTTATATGGTTATGCTGTTTGTTTGCTTTTCTGCTTGGCAGTCCTTTGCTCTGCTTACTCCAGCACTCCTCCTCCTTGCTGTGACCTTGCCCCAACAAGAGCCCCTCAAATGCTCCCAGTGGATCCCTGTGTTCTGCATCCCTTACCACTGGGATGTGTGAAAGACTCTGTGGTTGCAGGTTGGTTTGGAGCCACGCACATGCCAGCTGGCAGTTTGCTGCCTTGCCTATAACTAGTCAAGAACTCTGAAGGTTTTCCAAGGTATGAAGCACCGGGAGCTAAGACACATCACTGTGGTAAAACGGGCCTTGTGAATTCCAGTGTTCATGGAACAGTGTGTTCCTTTTGTCTGTTTTTCTTATTTCGTTGGTGCCAGCGGAGTCAATACTGCAAATCTGCCATGCTCAAAACTCCATATGGGATGAGCTTCCAGATTCCTGGGGTCCACCAGCTCGTGTTCTTTGGTTTTGGCTGCTGTGTTACTATGTATACTCATTGTAGCTGTTTGTTAGTGGATGAGAATCTGGATCAAAATCTTGATTTCACTGAAGTTAAATTTTGCTTCATTGGAGCCAGGATTTCATCTGAAATTGGAATTGGCCAGAAACAGATTGTAAAATAAACCTATATTGAGCCAGCAGTTCAAAAATAACATCAAGACTTACATAAAGAAGCAAATTTCTTTCCTACCTTAAAAGCTATCAATTTTACTCTTTCATATGAATTAAATACAGAAAGAAAGAAATCAGCATTTTAGGGAAGGGAACAAGGAGACGGTATTTTTACAATGAGACTGCCCTTTTAAAGGTGCCTCGAGGATTTGAAGAGTGGGGAAAAGCAGGTAGGCATGGTCTCTGTGGTGTGCCTTCCTACCATGTGGTTGTGTCTGCATGGTGGAACTTGGCCCCAGCTGACCTCCAGGAACTGTGGGCTCCTACCATTTATCTCTGTGCAGTTGCTGGCCCTCATCACTCTTGAACGGATGCATAGTCTGTCTTTTTGGTGTGTATGCATGCTGCGCCTTGTAGGATAAGCCTCCAGCTGCTTTCCACAAAAACAACAAATGATAAATCGTATTAGGTAACAGGTTTTCAGGGTTTGGATTTTGATGGCTTTTTCAGAGCTCCAGCTCTTCTTTTTATCTTTAGAAACATTGGAATTGCTACCGCAGTAGCAGCTCCTTACTCACCAGAAAGTGAAGAAACATTCTGAGAAAATAATTACTTAATATCACATTTCCTGTATAGCTGCTAAAATGTCAGTAGTTGGTTGCTTGGAAAGAAAAAAAAAAAAAAAACCACAAAAATAACAGAATAGCAGTTTCATTTAATAAAGCCTGAGATGTGATAGTTAAGGCAGAAAAATAACTTGCCAAATGTGCACACAACAAAATAGACAAAAAAGAAACAGATACTTAGACATATGGCTTCCATTTAGAGAGTATTCAGACGGTGAGCACTTTCTCAAAACCCAACCACAGCTTTTGAAAATGTCTTTTAAAAAGCAAATATTAGGTTAAAAAGTGTTACTCTCCAACAGAAAACAGGAAAAAGGTTGTTCCTGGGAAGGAAACAAAGGTTGGCATTGGCAGTGTGAGGATGCACAAGCACGTGTCTGCTCTCACTGGCAGTACTGTCTCTGCCTGTCACAGCTCAGGATGTCAGTGGGCAGACCTGTGGGTAGCAGGAACCAAGCCCTACTTGAGAAGTTGTAACAGCATGTGAAAGTCTGAGAATACAATCAAAAGATCACATTGTTTCTTAAAGGTCTTTGGGAGTGCCGTCATTTGCCTGCCTGCCTTTTCCTGAAGGGCCCTTTGGAGATTCCCAAATGGGGGTTGCAAGCTTTCTCCATTCTGATATCAGAAGACAGACACTGCTGAGGCTTGAGGGACACTCATGTTAAAATTCCCTCCTTCTTCATGTATCAGGTTTCCCTTACATTGTCTGTTTGATGGCATGATCTTATGCTTCACAAGTCTTTCATAAAATCTTCTAGGAATGTCTTAATTTATTATGTGGATATGTAAGAATGAGGAACAGTTCTTAAAAAAAAAAAAAAAAAAACCAACTTTTGGGGCTCCTCAAAAAGAAAAGTACACTACATCTACATTTTTTTTCCCATTCTGTGAAGGTTACCTTTAAAAAAAAATAAAAATCTGCGGAGAAAAAAAAAATTGATAGCTAGGGAGGTCCTCTTTAATGAAATGAGAATTGGATTTTGGTGATAAGTTTTAATTTAGGGCAAATAACTTAATTGGAATGACTCATTAATTTTGGGGTGCGTAAATTGGGCCTCTGGCAGCCTATTATCTTCTTTATTCCTTTCTGAGTCTTCTCTAAGTGTAAGAAAAGCCTTTTGCCTTTAATAAGGTAAAGAGACACTCCCTTTGAATGTGTGGGAAGAGGACTGTTGTGGTGCAATGATTGTAATGTAATGGCATCTCACCTTTAGGTGCCCTCAGCTTATGAGACGCTCAGTCTGGAAGGCCAGTGAGTTTGTTTTCACAGTGTCGGGGCATACGGATACTCAACTCTGCACAGGGTGCAGGTGATGTGGTGGGCTTGGGGCACCTGCCCATGGTTGTCTTGGGCATAAGAGGTTAGTAGCACTCTGCCTGGAAAGGGGTCATGAGCTGGCTGCTGGATGCATGGAGAAAATTGTCTACAAGGAGACCAGAACTAAGCTACCAGAAGAAATTCTATGTTAGGGCTAGAGTACTGTAAAGTGTACTCTGAGTTAGTGGATGACTGGAACATCTACTCATGTTTTCTTAGCTGGGAGGTTCAGCTCTCAGCTTTAGTACACAGCAAGTATATCCGTTAATGTGTTAAGTGTAGACAGGCAAAGTAAAACACTGAATAAGGAGCCTTTTGCAGGGAGAGAAGCCAAGAAGCAAGATCCTAAACCTCAATTCCACATGGCCCTCACGCAGGTGCTGCAGCAGCAGCAGCTGTAGTCTGGAGAGTCTCTTCAAAATGATTGTCCCCTTGTTAAACTCATGGGAATGTGACTTTTGGGTATGTTCCTGTTTTGAATGCAAAAAAAAAAAAAAAATAGAAAAAATTCTTTGAGAAGTATGATAAATCTCCCCAAATAGCTACAGAACAGACTGTGCAAGGTAGAAGCCTTATGACCTTGACTATACAAATCCAGCTATGATTTTAGGGATTATGAATGCATAGAGCTTCCAGTTCATGATTTTACCTGAAAGATTAATCCACCTGTTGACCTACAGGAATGAGGTTAAAAACCAGAGCTCATTGGGAGACCATCCCTCATGAACCTCTTTGAAGGGAGTGTTAAGAAAGCGGCAGTGACTGCTGCTTCTACTGTGTTTTTAACTGTTGTGAATATGTTTCACCTAATTCATGCTTGTATTCCAGGAGAATATTTATAGCTGTGCAAAGTCTGTGGACCACCTTTGCAATTTAGGTTGACACCTGCATTTGGTTTTGCCTATACACCCTCTGTGGATAGTATCAGGGAAAGCCCTGGACTTCAGGCCAGATGGCATAGACTGGTTCACGTTCATGCCACTTGACGGTTCTACTTTTTGGAATAGATAGATCATGTTCACACTACATGGGGCACTGGTGGGGAGAGGAGGGCTGGTCTCTTCCATGCTCACCGTGATGATCCTGTGGCCTTGAGGCATACTTCTTTTTTTGGTTGCTTGATTTGCTTTGTTTTCTGATTAAAAGTGCCTGAAATTATGCAAGGAATGGGACACAGTTTGGCAGATGGGTGTTTTTATAACCTGATGCCAAGACTGGGTGTTACATGGCACAAGAAGGTATGGAGGAATTTGAAAGCCCAGGGCCTGTGGAGTTGGTGTTGGAGGACTTTCACTGGCTGAGGAAGCCAAACTTGGCATTATCTGCATGCCTAGAGCATGCTGTCCATATCAGCTGTGCCTTTTCCTCCTCTGAGAGGGAATGCACTAGTTCATTCTGGGAAAGAGCCTGCAAGTGATCTCATGTTTGTGTGCATGGCTGTCCAAAGGACTGGAGCAAAACCAAAGGACTGGTCTGCTCTCTGAAGCAAAAGAGAATAAACCACATTAGCAGTAGAGACATAAAACCTCACCTTATTTTAACAAACATATCATTAGATGGTTCTGCTAAATAATTGCCCAGGGGTCCTGTCAAAGACAGGACTAAAATTCAAGTCCAGAGATACACATCTCTGTCATTTAGTCTAAGTGTGACTCTCTTACTGCATGGTATTTCTTGTCAGTATGGACATTTAGTCATGTCAACAGAAGGGGTGTACTGCAGATGAGATTCATCACACTTAATCTTAGACATCTGAGTGTTAGTAGCACAAATCTAAGCTAGTCATCTGGCCCTCATCTGTAGTCTATTGTGAGAAGTTGGCATCTTACTCTTTCTGCTGTCTGCCTTGAGATAATGTGATGGATCATTCTCCAGAAGTCCCTGTTACTTTGGACTACAAGACGAATGTGAATAACTAACTTAGATTTACACAGCAAACTTTTCAATGCCTAAAATGTGGTGACGTGAAATCCAGCCTGCATGGTTATGCAGGAAAGATGAAACCATGTAAAATACTAGTTCTAGAGACTCTGGCGTTAGCCACAATCTAATACTGTGTCCTCAGCTGCATTGACAGGTGTTGACTCTTCCTCTTGCCATAACCTGGACTGTGTGACATTAAATAGTATAACAATACCTTTTGTTTTAGTCTATAATCTGCTCTTCATTGGATAATGCTTTCAGTTATAATCCCTGACATATTTACCTGTCCTTGCAATGGGCAGCTGCATTCCCCTCCAAATCTCTTGCTGTAAGCCTGACATAAAATCATACAAGCTCTCCTGGTGGAAGGTTGCTATCTCCTTGATTCAATACTTTTGCCTGCTGTTTCCCACAGTGCCAAAGGGTAAGGGACTCCCCTGAAAAGATTTCTGCACTTCCTGCCTTCAGCCCAGCATAGCCTGAGGCACAGGCTAAATCTCTCACAAGATGAGTAATGCTATTCTAGCCCAAATTATTCCAGGGTACTCCATTTTTCTCCTGGATTTCATGCCGCCCCGTCTTTCTAGTCCTTGAACTCCTTTGAGATATCACTAGTGTTAGACCCAAGTGTTTTTTAGTATCTTCTTTCTTCTCCCTGAAGGTAGAACTATATAAGATTTTAAAAAGATACTTGAGATATTTATTCACTTGTGCCCACTGTTCTCAGCAGCTGCAGTGCCTGTCGCATATCAGTGCTGGGTGCTGCCATGCTTGTTTCCATCTCTGGTGCTGCAAAGTCCTATGGATTTCCCTATGAAGTGTCACCTTCTTGCTCCTGGGCTCCAAGAGCACACCACTGACTAGTCTCCCTTCAAGCCCTTTCCACTCCCGTGAAAAAAACCCAAAAAAACATTTCTCCATCTCCATTTATTCATTCCTATTGGGTTTGTGGGCATGTTTCTCACAGCACTTGCAGAAACTCTCAAGTCTGCACCTGAACAGCAGAAACTCTCCTCTCTTTGGCTCCCAGATCAAATCAAATTGGTGTTTATTTCATTGCCCTGATAAATTTTTTATTAACTGTTTTAGAAGTCTGGAAGGAAGAGAGAGGGGGAACAGGAGAAAAAAGCTGTTCAGGAACGTAGACTGGGCAAAATGCCCACAATTAATGGGGTAGTAGCAACCAGCGGGTATTTGAAAATTCACTGGTGCCAATTGCCAGGAGGATTTTGCTGCCTGTGACAGCTGGTCATCATTATCGGACGACTGCTTCTTTGTACATCTTAAATCTGTGTCTTTGTCTCTTACCAAGTCACTCGCAGTTTCTGTTTTGCAGGGACATACTGAAGCAATTAGGGCATGTTGGATGATGAGTGAACAGTGTTTGGTAATATACAAAAATCTCAATTTCTCTTCTATGCTAGCCCTAATTCCCATATCTCAAGATGAGCTTAAACCACTGCCCCAGAGATGGGCCTCCCTCAGCACTGTATGAATTTGAATTGCAGCTTTGCAGCTCTACCCAGCCACTTGGTTATTCCTTATTCATTGCTGCTACAGGACACTTGGCCTCTGCAAAGATTGTTACAGCCCATCTTTAAGGAAGAAAATCCCACCGTTTGGTGCATCATATATGTTGCTACATGTCTGCTGGCCCACTAATGAAGTAGTGAACACCTAATCTTGAGGAGAGGTTGCAAACTCATTAGCAGCTACTGAGGGCAAACTGAGTCTACTGATTGTGTCACCCACCTTGAGGAAAAGAATCTGTAAGGGTACATTTCTTGTATGTATCTGCCAAAAGCCCACCTAAGAGACATCATGTCTCCTTGGGAATTAAGTAAATCCAGCAGATAGGGCAAAGCAGAATAATTGATGTAAAAGAGAATTGCAAAACACAAGGGTTAAGTACAATGCAGACACATTCAGGTGAGGGGGAAGTGTCAAAAGCATTCATCTATCTGCAGAGATGTCAGGGGAGATAAAGGACTTATACCAGTTGTCATTGAAATTTCTGATATGGAGCTGCCCACAAGGGGCTGTTGCTTGACTGCACATAAGGTTTACTTGCTGGAAGACTTCTTAGGATCTAGAAGGGACTCAGGCAGAATGCATGTGCGGTGTCTGACACGAAGGGAACATATGAAGTAGAAAATTGTCTTGGATGCTATAGGCCCCAGTTTGTTGAGGAGGTTTTTTTGTAGTTTCTATTCCTCCTTGATCTGGTATGCTCAGTCATTGGCCTGTTCTGAAAGGGAAAGCTCAGACCACTGATGCAAAGAGCTGTCCAGTCATGCCTTCTTGGGAGTGTTCCAACCCAGTACTATAAAGCTAACAGCAGCATGACCTGATTTCTTTGAAAGGTGTATCTGGGGCACTCTTGAATCCATGCAGGGAGAGAAGGAATGTAGGGTTTTTTGGGTTTTTTTTTTTGGTTTTTTTTTTTTTTTTTTGATGAATAGCTTTTTCTTTTCATGGCAGCCTCAGAAACTTGGAATGGGAAGAAATTGTGATTCTTGAGAAGGATGTACCTTTCACTTGGAGAGGAGACTGAAGTGTATCTTGAAGAACATATTTCAGCCAGGGATGTTGAGCTTGGGAAATAAAGAGAGAATAGAGAGCCCTCCAGACTAAAGCTCCTGTGGGGCACGGCACCTCATCAGGGAAATACACTGACAGCACTGTTTACTTTCTCTAAGTATGAACAGGTATCTGTGCTGTGAACATTTTAACTTTTCCTTTGCTTCCAAATCTCTGCAGTAAAATGTAGTAAAAATTACTGTGCCAAAACCCAAGTGCAGAAGTATTCCAGACTGTGTCCCCGTAAGCCATTGTGAGGCATCCTGTGAACCTCACGAGGCACTAGCTGGCAGAGGAACTCTTTAATTGGATCCACACTGTTGTAAATCAGTGGGAAAATGCTTCTCGTAACTTGACTGGTATTTTAGTTTATCATCAATTAATGTTGCCTCTTACAGGGTCTCAAAGTATGCCACAGTTCAGGTTCTTCAGTGAATTTGTTCATTAGAGGACCAATCACTGAGTTACCTGCCATGGCAAAGCAGGTATTTTTGTCATACATCAGTTTTCATCTCCTTCCCTTTTGCTACTAGTGAGTTCTTGCCATCCCCATCGTGTCTTCATTTCACTTGTTCACAGTGACACAAAATGTCTTCTGCCTGAGGTCAGTCTCCCTGTGATAAAAGTCTTCCATAGAATTAGTCAGGCTGGAAGACAGTCAGGTATCAAAAATGTAAGCCTTCAGAAAATGGTGGCAGGCTGTCAGTTCCCATTAGCAAATGCTACCTGGGCAGCCTGCTGACTCTTCATCATTGTAGGTGGGAGAGAGAAGTTTTAATGAGCAGCAGAGAGAGTGGAGAAGGGGACAAAAAGAAAGTAGTTCAGATTAGAAGTCATACTTCTGGTAGTGGATGACAGACATATGTGTGTGCATGCTTGTGTTCATGTGGTGTTTGAGAGTTGGTTTATATCAGTGCAATTTCACTGACTTCACAGAAGTTGCTCGTGATGTTCTCCAGACCAGTACTGGGGTGTGCTGGATTGGATGTAGGTGCAAAATCACCCTCAAACAACTATCAGACTCACTAAGTACTTAAAGAAGTTATGTACTTCTCTGTGGAGGTCATAGCTAGGACTAGCAAGGGCAGATCAGGAATGGGATGTATTCAACTGTGAAATAGCCTCCCAAGGGCAAAGGTAGAAGAGTCATTTCCTAGAAACTTTAAAGACTAGTTGGCCAAAACAGTATTAGATATGCAGCAGAGAACAAACCTGCCTTTCCAAATGCCCCCAGCTCTGGAAGATAGAACGAGTGTGCAAATGATTCTTCTGTCTCTAGAGTATATGAACATCTGAGATCTGAATTGCTGTAGGTCCCATTCTTCTCCCTAGCATTCGACCTACATTTAAATTCTAATTGACTTAGAGTGAAGGCTCGTAAAGCTTTCTCTGTTTCGCCCGGATGCTGAATCCTCAATGAAAATATAAACTGTGTCATTAGATGTTGGGCGGATGTTGAGCATAAAGGAGCTGGTTTAAGCTGAAAATTGCACAGCTCATTCCAATTAGTCATTCTGCATATAAAATGCTCCAACTGACTATACTTTTAGTGTGGAAAGACATTAGTATAACTGACTGCATCCCCGCTGGATATTTTTATTAACACAAAAGTTGATGCTGGGATAGTGATGGAGATGCCATATGCCTTCTTCAGTTTCCTGTACAGGATTGACATCTTCCTCCTTACTGGGAGCCACTTCTTCAGAAAAAGCATTGTCTACCTGAGTGCACTAATTGAACCGTGGCCAGTTTCTGCAGGGGTATCCACCTACCCTCTGGCCACGGTCTCCATGGAAGCTCAGGTCTGGATCTGCGCGTTAGGTGTACCCATCTTCAACTCTGTCTCTGGTATCACCTCTTGGATGGACCTTGGACCTGAGTGGTTGGTAACACATCTCCAACTTTGTCTCCACCCTTGTCTTCCTGCATAGACCCTGGATGTGGTTCATCATGTCTGGGGCTGTTGATGAACCATGACACCAGCACCTGGCTTTGCCCACTCCATTCAGTTCCTAGGGGACTGAACTGGTGATGACCCTGCTATGGTCATCCTCAGCACACCGTCAGTGCAAACTATGTGACTGTACAAATTTTCGGTGGGACTTACACATTGAACCGCACCTTTCTAATAGGTATCTAACCTGAGGTAGTGTTGGAAGTACTTGGAATGAATGGACCTCACAAAATTATTCATAGGGAAAGGGTTAGGTTAAAAATAATAAACTCATAGAATCAGAATGGTTTGAGTTGAAAGGGACCTTAAAGATCTTCTCGTTTCAACCTCCTTGCCATGGGCAAGGACAACTTCCACTAGACCAGGTTGCTCAAAGTCGCATCCAACCTGGCCTTGAACACTTTCAGGGATGCACTTACATTAAATATCTTATTTTAGGAAAGTAAATTACCACCACCACCTTTACTAGTTTAGAATTGATATGTAAGTTCTGTTGTAGTTTGTTTTCTTAAGAAAATTGTGTTTATGCCTCTACCAACAGCCTGATTCTGATTGTCTCTGGAAGAGCAAATAGTGTTATGTTTGTGCAAGCAGGAGGAGAACTGGATCAGCATTAAAGGTTCCAAATAACCTGAGACAAAACAGCTTCTTCCTCATTGCAGTCTATCACTAGTGAGGTGCTCCCAGTCCTTCTTTGGCTGAACACTAGAAGTTCCTCTTCTATTTTATGCATCAGAGGGAACTTTGCATAGAGGTGTAGCTTGTTTCATGTATTATTAGGAGTTATAAGAAGCATTTTCCTCTGTCGACAAGTCTGTCCTCAAGGGTTTACCCACTATATGTTCACCACAGGGAAGGGAGTCTAGCATACTGTTAGGACTTCACTTAGTGTTTGACCATTACATTGCTGAAGTCCAGGGTGGAAATTAGGATTGTAATCCTGGTTTTTCTGTTTTTTGAGTTTAAAAGGGTTTGGGCTCTTTATATATGAAGAAGGATCCCCTTTCCTGAGCTAGTAGAGCTCTCAGCAGCTCATGGATGAAAGAAGAAATACATCTCCAAACGCTTAACTGGAGCTCTCCACACTACAGTAGTACAGTGTAAGCAGTAAGGCCCAGGAATAATCAAGAAAATAGCTCCCCCAGACAACTCCTTGTAGTGTGTTTCCACTTCCCTATGAGATTTGGGATTGGTAAGGCCGGATCTTCTGATGTTTGACAATACAATCTTAGTCCTTTTGTCTTATCCTTTGGAGCTGTACTGCCTGAGGGACTTGACCTCTTCTTTGTTTGAGGTGCAAAGGACACACACATATTGGGTTTGCTTTCAAAACCAGTGCAGATCAACTACAAATACAAAGAAGAGAAGGAAGTAAATATCTCCTTATGTTAGGCTTGCCTCAATATGTCTTGGGCTCCAAGAAGACTGTTAGGGACTTCCATGTTACTGTTGACTGTCATGGAAGACAGTCAAATACTGTGACAGATAGCAGAATCAAAGCCTTTAAATAGGTTAAAAAAACAGGTTGCACCTCATCCACAGGGCAAAAAAGGGAAGAGAAGGAAAAGAAAAAAGAATTGCATTCTCCCTGTTTCTCCAGAGTAAGTAGCTAGTTGTTGGCAGAGTTTCTGTGCCTGAAGGCATTGCAATATAATGTGTCTCATAATGGTTGCACACCTCCTGCTGGGGGCTCTGGGATTTGGAGAGGAGAAACCCAGGCTGGCCAGGAGAGCAGCGCACACAGCTGGCTTCCAGCTGCCATTGTCATCCTATTCCCTGGCTCTGCCTTCTCATCAAGTGTGAAGGTGAGGTACAGCTCCTCTGTCAGCCAGGCTGTCCCTGGCTCGTATTGCCACACCAGCTGTGGGCAAGCTTGGCCCCATCACTAAGGGAGTACAGGAGCAGAACAAACAAAATGTGTGTGGCAGGCAGCACGCAAGCAGGCAGCATTCCTCTTGCTAAAATACTGTGTGGAACTGCAGTGGCCACTCCTGGTACAAGGCAGTGGGAAAGCCAAGGCCAGCCTGACTGAGCAGACAGAGGGAGGCAGGAGGGAAAGGAGGCTTTGGTCTCCTTTAGAGTAGAGAGCAAAGTCACTCCTGTGTTTGGTACCTATTTGGGGTATCTAGATCCAATCCTGTACTGTGCATCAAGCTTCCAATTGGCTGTGGGGGTGTATTCTCTGAGCCTCAACTCTTTACTTATAAGGTTGATTGCAGAAGGCTTGTAGACTCGGGTATGTACCTGTCAGGTTTTTCAGAAGTGGTCCCATGTTATCACAGGTAACTGTAATGAACATACAAAGCTCCACTGCACAAGCAGGTGGTGGTTTCTGCCCTAACTGGAAGGCTGTAGCAGAAACCAAAGGTTCTGATGGTCAGCTTCCTCCCAGTTTCAATCTAAATACCACTCTCTTGTTCTTAACCATCCTATTCTTTATCTCCAGAGAGATTCACATTGGAGGAATATCCCAGGGAAGAAGTGCCAGTGGTACTAAGGCTGTTACTTGGATGGTGGGACAGGCAAGGAGAGGCTGTGTGAAGATATGACCAGGGCAGGGATCACAGACCCTGTACATGGCACTGGTGATGCTGCACCTTGAATACTGTGCTTAGTTTTGGGCCCATGACTACCCAGAAAGGCATTGAGGTGCTG
This sequence comes from Scytalopus superciliaris, assembly GCA_013400415.1. Lineage (NCBI taxonomy): Eukaryota > Metazoa > Chordata > Aves > Passeriformes > Rhinocryptidae > Scytalopus > Scytalopus superciliaris. The sequence goes on from VXBX01001056.1 coordinate 2,193,092, forward strand.
GAGCATGTCCAGAGAAGGGCAACAGAACTGGTGAAGGATGTGAAGCACAAGTCTGATGAGGAACAGCCAAAGAAGCTGAGGTTATTTAGTCTGGAGAAGAGGAGTCTCAGGGGGAACCTTATCTACAACTACCTGAAAGGAGGTTGTAGCAAGGTTGGGGTAGGACAAGAGAAAATGGCCTCAAGTTGCACAAAGGGAGGTTTAGATTAGATATTAGGAAAAATTTCTTCACCAGAAGAGTTGTCAAGCCCTGGAACATGGTGCCCATGGAGGTGGTTGAGTCACCATCCATGGAGATATTTAAAAGATGCATAGATATGGCACCTGGGGACATGGTTTAGTGGTGTGCTTAGCAGTGCAGGGTTAATGGTTGGACTCGATGATCTTAGAGGTCTTTTCCAACCTAAATGTCTCTGTGATTCTGTTGTGTATCTAAGGAAAAGGGTACACGTGGGGAGCTGGTCTGCTTTGTGTACCTGGAAAACCCAGCCAGAATCTGTGTCATGGGGAGGATGCAGGGACAAGATGTAGAAGAATCACCTTGAGTGCAGCAGGCCAGTGAAGAAAACTTCTGCATTTTACAAAGTTTAATTAAGTAGCAGATGGCTTACATCAGAGATTCTGTGATGTCACTCCTGTGCCATAATACTGGAGAGACTGAGGAAAAGCAAAAGCTCTCTAGGTGACTCCTGGTTCTGTAGGAATCTGCTTTTCTGGAGGAGGTTAACAAGGAGAGGCTTAGCTCTTTTCCTTGCTCTGTTTCCTTTAATGAATTGGGGTCTTCCTCTACCATACACACAGACAGAGAAACAAGGGAGTGTGTGCAATCAGTTCTCACTCAGCTGGCCAACGAGATGTGAAATAGGTTCCAGGGTGGATGATACCCTTGAACAAAGTCACACTGACTTGTTTGCTGTGATAATGTATGGACGCTCCTTCCTTTAAAGTCTCCTGTGTAATTCAGCCCTGGCACCTGGTAACTGGTAGTGAGTGAGTAAATTGTTACTTCCTAATGGAGGTTAAATGCTGCAAGCCTTGTTCACAGCATCTTATCCAACTGTCCCAAATGTTCTCCTTGCCAATGGAAACATACCCTTCAGGCAAGCCCTGAGGCATGCAAATGTTAGAGGGATTCCTGCCTCCTCTACAGGCATCCTAAATACAAATTGTTTTCGACTGTGAAAGTTATGGTAGGCCACTCTGGCTATTTCCCATTTAGTTTGGGGCATTTTCGCTCTGCAGCTCAGGCTGTCACTTCCATTTCTTGCTTGGCATGCACTGAAGTAGCCTTTTTTTTCATTGACAGCTTTCCTTACTCTGTGTGCTCTCTCCTTCTCATCTTGCATTTATTTCTTCCTTTTCCTTCTCTCGCTTCCTGTTGTCCTTTTTTTTTTTTTTTTCTTTTTTTTTTTTTTTTATTTTTTTTTTTTTTTTTTTTCAATTTTTTTTTATTGTTATTTTTTTCACTTTCTACTGCAGTACCAACTGGGGGGGGTTTGCTGCTGGGTACCCTTCCTAGTGTGTCAGTCATTCATATTACCCACAGTAAGTCACTTCCTCCACCCTACCTCATTAATGCCTCAATTTCTCCACGGATATATTTAGGATGATAATTAGGTGTTTCACCAGTGCAGGAATTACAGGGCTTGAACAGCACGCTTTGAGGCCCTTGATAAACACTGATAATGAAGCCCATGCAGTCAGGCTGTGGAAAGACACACAGTAGAATAAAGGCTGCCCCTGGCACAGACTAAAACAAACCCCATTTTCAGTTCCCTTTCATGATGGACTTCATAGACTTTGGTAGCCATGGTGTCCAAGTAGATAATGTAAGGGGGAGGAACACACCACAGACTTTCCTCACCTTACTATTCTTTGAGCAGCTACATGAAGTTTTCTCTTGTCAATACTGGCTGGGTCTTAGAAACCAATCTGGGGTTGGTGGGGCAAATGAAATTCATTTAATTTACTGCCCATTAACACAAACTTTTAATTTCTTGTTTGGCTATTGAGAAACAAAAGAAGAGAAACAATGCAACAAACACTGAGGGAAACCACTTTCCAACTCCTTCCTCAGGCTGAGCCTCACAACACTTTCCACCTGGAGACCCTTCTCCCCCTCTTTTGACCACATTATGTTCTGTCCCATTAAATCCCTTGCATGACACAAAAGGCAGTGCAGGAGATGGAGTTGGTACATCATGGTTTCTTGCTGTTGTTCTGGTTTCCTGCCCTTTTTCCCCCTGGATTCTTCCTTTTTACTCTTTTCCTGCTACAGTCTGGGTCCTCCATGGGCTGCAGTCTCTTCAGGTATGTCACTGCTACAGTGTGGGTCTCTCATAACCACTTTATCTCCAGATTACCCCTCAGTACAGCATGCCTCCCTCAAATAGCTGTTCCCAGCACTTTTCCCAGCAATGTCCCCTTCCACATGTATGTATGCACATATGATGCATCCTTCTGTATCTGCTTCTCTGTCCCCTCCTGTGTCTCCTTTTGTGCATCCTCACACCTTCTGCCTTGTTTCCTCCTGTTTCTCTTCTCACACTTCCCTGTACGTACCCTCTGAAGCCCCCTGCCGCAATGGTGCCACCCTTCTCTTCCTTTGCTGGGGCAGTAGGGCTGGGACCCCTCTGACTGGCTGTTGTGGCATTGGGGTGGAGTGGATCAGTGCTGGCTGTTTCAGAGCTGGTGGGACCAACTGGGACTAATACGGGGTGACTCGTGACCTGTTTCACACAGGTCACTCTGTGCACCCCTCCAGAAAACCAAACCTTGCCAGTTATGCCCAAAAAGGGGTCAACAGCAAAAAGAGGGGCAATCCTGCAAGATGTCACACTGGTGCTGCTCCCCTTGATGATCCAGATAGGTATCTGTGTGCACTGTGCAGTTGCTGAGGAAACAAAGCAAATTTGAGTGGGTCACTGGCTAATTGCTCAGTTTTATGGTTCCTCTTGCAGCTCTTCCCATGTGTTTTCTGTCTTATCAGAGGATCAAAACTATAGTGCTTTTGCAGCAGTTTGCTGGACTGAGAGCTGTTTGCTTCGCATTTTCCAGAGAGTCACCTGTTTGGGGTGGAGATATTGGCTTTTATTTTCCCCTCTTGACACTGCCCTGATCAGTGCTTTGTTTAGTGGGATGGAGTTCCTGAGCTGGCAGATGCTTGCATGAGAGGGGCGGTTTTGCAGAGGGCTGTGCAGATGTTTATGTGTCAGTCCTCCTCCAAATTGGAAGTGACGTGCCTGTCAAAGTCGGGCAGAGCAGGATGCCTGGGAAGGTGTGGGAGCAACTCTGCTAATGTCAGCTGAGCTATGCCAAAGCAAAAACAAGGCAAGGGAATGGAGGATGAGACTCACTGTGAGAAAGCAGAGGTACTATACACTAGATGGGAGGTGAGGGCTTCATTTTTCATCCTTTGACTGACAGGTTTACCTTCATCTGTATCATCCCTATAATGGATGTTGACCTCTTCACTCCATCAATGGCGTTTCAGTTAAAAAAATCCCACCTCTCCCTCCTTCCCAGGCAGCATGTTAGAGCAGAACAAGGCTGTTTCATCAACTTTTGGCTTGTTGTTTCAAAGGATATTAATATTGCATGGTCGTGGTGACTGTCAGTCCTCTGAACCTGGAAGCCTGTTGGCTAATTTCCACCACAGTTGGTGGAGGAGTTAAAGCCTCAAGGCTATTAGGGCTCCCATGCATTTTGTGCAAAGTATGACCTAAAAGGAAAGAAAGCCTCTTTTATTACCTCCGTGGAGCAAAAACATGAAAGAATGAGCTCAACTCTTTTTCAGACATCAGCAAATCAATACAGCAACTCCACCTTTCACAGGAAAGCTGTGGGAAACCAGAAATATGCCCAGAGAAACTTCATTATGCTCTTCATCTTTACCTTTGCTTCCATGTACATGAACAAATATAACTCCAAATAACTCCTTTCCAAGTTATGTAGAGCCTGTAATGGCTGCGGCAGCAGCCCCTCCTGATGGGAACATTGTGCTGTGGGATTTCAGCTGGGGTATTGCTTATGCAGGCTGGATTTGGATTTAAGCACATTCCTCATATTACTGCAGTGACAGTAGGCATAGGGTTGACATTGTTCCTGAAAAAAAAATTAGTTGGGTAGGAGGATGTTTTCTCACTGGTGGACATAATAGGCTGTATTAAGTGGTGGGTTTCATGTGCACCCAGTTGTAGCTGGGCTGAAATTATCATCTCCCTGACCTGTTAGTGTTACGGGTGGTAAAAATGAACTGCAGCCACTCGTAGACTGCAAACAAGCCATGAGGATTGTTGTGAAGGTTATTTGGTTTGCTGACATCCTACTGTCTCCTTTCTGTCCCATTCTTCTAGCCAGTACCTTTCATATATAGTTCTGCATCTCCAGTGAGAGGATTCATTATATTTGTAAAGCTTTAAATACAGAACATTTCCTGAGCAACCTGACACTGTGCTGGAGTAAGGTGAAAAAGGCAATTTTCTTTTTTTCTTGTCCCTTTCTTTTGTCTCTGAGACCTCCAATCATAACCAAAGGACCTGCAAAAGGCAAAAATGTGGAACAATACACTTTAGAGTTCCTCCTGGGAGCTTGGGCTTTATTGCCTCTATGCTGGTGAGGACCAGGACCTTTATGGCATGCCTGTAAATGAAAGGGGCATGCCTGTAGCATGGGTAAGCGAGTGGAACATATGCAATTCTTTGGTGGGAATGTTCTGAGCTAGCCAAATCCTTCCCCTTTATTCCAACCCCCTTCCAACTGTTCCAGCCCTGCACAAACATCTTCTCCTGCTCGTCCTTCCTCTTGCTTGTTCCAGCATCCCAAACTAGGGCCTTTGAGCTCTGCCCCTCCATCTAATCTGTGCTTCCCTGTCTAATGACATGCACTAATGTGTGCTAACAGATGTCTGAGCGAAAATTAGCTGTGGTGTCCAAACCAATTAGACTGGAGAGGCTATGCAGGAACAATTGCTCAATAATCTGTGTGGGTTGCTTTTTTCTTCCCCTTTCCCTTTCCTTTCTTTACAAGAGGTGAAATTTTGCAGCCAAGCCTTTGCCTGCCTCCCTGCCTTGCAAGCTCCACTTCCATGCAGTCTACTACCTCTGTGCTTAATGGGTTCTGATCTGGTCTCCAGATGGAGCTGGCTCCACCAGCTGCAGGCGAAGAGCAGCTGCTCTCCAAAAGGAGAGGTACACGCTTCTCCAGAACCTTGCAGCGTGGGTACAGCCGGCACGTCAGAGGCAGCTAAACGATCCTGGCGTTTTTCATATGTTTGCCTGCTTTGCAGGAAAAGCAAATTAGTTTTACAGGATCAACCACTTGTGGAGCAGCATCTTGCAGAGAGCTCAAAACAGGCTATGGCATACATAGGCATGTTGGCTCAGAAGTGCTTGAAACCATGATTGGGATTTGCCTGATGTAGGAAAGGTTTCTGGAGAGGCTGAGAAGCAGAAGACGTGATTCCTGACATGTAGTGCCCACACTTCTTGGGCAAGAGAAGATCTGCTGCTGAGACACCCTTCTTTGTAGTGTTATTGTGTGCTGTGATAGAAGTCTTTCTTTTCAAGGACTTTGCAGTAAAGCTCATGACACATTGTTACAGACGGTGCATATGAGTTTTACCTTTGTTTTTAATTAAACAGATTTCTCACGTTGTTTATCAAAGATATTACGAGTCACAGGCCCAAAATAAGAAATCTTGTTTGCAAGTGAAATACTGAGGTGCTCATAGAGATTGGCTTAGGGGTATGTTGGAGTATGTATGTTCACTGTCCTGTCTGGACTATCTTCCTAGTAGCTATTTCTGAATTGGTTTACTCTGATTGCTGGCTACAGTTTTGAAGACCAGATCTAGACACAATGCTTAGACCTGGCCAGAAAAGTCTAAATTCCACAAAACTTAAATCTTTTGGACATAGATTTGTAATTTTACAGAATTAACAAAAAAAAAAACAAAACAAAAAAAACCCAACCAAACAAACAAACAAACACCAACCAAAACAAATCAAACCAAAATTACATCTTGGAAAAGAAAAAAAAATCCAATTACTTGTATTATTTTGAAGGCAGCTCATTAGCACTGTGTATATTCTTGCATTGCTCCAGAGAATATGGGATATTTCAGCTGCTTCTGTGTGCTCCTGAAGGCTAAACTGCATTTATGAGGATGCCCAACAGTCTTTTTTCAGGCTGAACTTACCTCATGCATGAAGTGGAAATGCATGATTTGCAGTCACACATTAGAAATAAACAGTGGATTCTAACTATTCATTTTTAGAGATAGTATGTCTAAAAGCGCATACCATCAAGAATAATCAAATACTTAATGTATTCAGAGAGTCTTTCTGAACTCATTTCTAGTTTCAACAACCTTTCTTTAGGCTGCACCTTCCTTTTTGAGAACACATAGACCTTAGGAGTCTACAGCAAAAGTTTTTTGGCACAGGTAATTCATCTCAGCTGCTGATACCCCTGGAGTGCATTTCTGTTTGCTTTTGTCTCTTGTTTTCAATACATTTTTTGGAAGATGGTGCTGCATGAGGTTGCCACTCAGTGAAACGCAGAAGCATTTACTTTAAGCGGGCAAGTACATCGACCAAAGGAAGTGTCTTCAAATAATTTGTGTGCTCTGCTGAACTGTGGCCTAGGTGCATTTGTTCTCACTCAAGCCTTTTTCATTTCTCTTCAATCTTGTGTCTGATTTCCTGCCTAGTGTCACCTTTAACTCCATTTTGCTATCATGGTTTCCTGTCTTCTTCCTCCCCTTCCCACAGTTGCATGTCTGTGCTTCAAATTATGTTTCTGTAGTTGTTCTAGCCTGGTTTTTTTTCCAAACTGCATCTTGTTTTTTTGTTTCCCACTCCTCATTCACATCTCACTAAGCCTTGAAGATCTGTCCTCCAGCACTGTATCTGTCCTGTTGAAGAGCCCCCCTGCCTGTGCTTTCCCTCCTGCCTGCCTCACCCCCAACCCCATGCTGCGCCCACCTCTTGCCCCCTTCTGTGTGTGCAGCAATGGGCTGTGAACACACTAACATTGTGCTCAGTTCTGTCAGCTCAGCTTCCCAGTCACATTTATCAAAATTATCCCACAGTTCCTTGCAGAGTCGAATATTAATAGGGTTCATTTAAAACCAAGAGTGTTGCTAATGCTTTTTTTCATATGAGCTAAATGGGAGGAAACAAGAATTACCCAAACAAGCACACATGCAGAAAGTGGAGCTGTTGGGAATAGTTAATAAGGCAAGTGAAATTGTTGGCAGAGGGGACACAGAACGGAAGCAGCAGGACACAAAAGTGCCAAGCACCCCAGTCGTTTCCCCCAGACCTGGTGTCAGGGCTAGTAGAGTGCTCTGCAGTGCCAAGGCAGTGTGTTTCTTCCTATCCTATGGGCTCTGCTTCAAAGCTGAGGGAAACCTGGTGGTCCTCTTGCTTTAAAGGCCAAGGGGTGAGAATCGGAGGTGAACTCAAGACAGGGATGAGAAGGGAAGCTGGATCAAGGGAAGCAGGGAGCAAGAACAAAAAGATGCCCTCATGCCATTCACCCCTTTGTCAGACAGTCACTTTATTCAGAGCTCCTACAACCCTTTGCTATTTCCCACTCACAAGTCCATACACAGAAGTGCTGAAATTCTCCTCCTTTTCTGGTTGCAAGTTCAACTGTGTTGGACCCTGTATCCTACTGTTCATCATGCTAGCCCAACAGTCAAAACAGGTTCTTTCCAAATGGTCCACCTCAGTTCCCTTGTCCACATCAAAACTGAACCTCCAATGGATTTGTAATAGGGAAACTACCCAGGATCATGTGCTGTACAGGAAAAGACTTAACATGCTCTCATGAGTTCCTGTGCATATGTACAATGCTACCATCAGGCTGAGAGTCATGGCATTATCTGGCTATCCCACCACAGAGCGGCAGATAACAGGCAACCATTGTGGCCTGTGGCTGGGAGAGAGGGAGAAAGAGCTACACTTCACAGCAATACTGAGAATTTCCCATGCCAATGAGAGTTCATCCAGCACTGTTTTCTGTCCCAACATCTCATGTCACAGCCCAGGCTGCTCTTCCTCCATTATGGTTGGCCAAACTTGAGTACAGCAGCTCCAGTCACTTGAAGAAGCAGCAGCGTCAGTTCCTATAGCTTCTAGGAGGTAGCTGCTTCCCATGTGCCCTCCCAGCTCAGGAGGACGTGGTCTTGTGTCTTAGGGATATTCCCTGAGTTTGAGGAACATCTCATCTCTCTGGTGACCTTATCTTCTCCCAGGCAGCTGGTGTCAGGCACCCTGGGTTTTTTCTCTTACCTTCCTTTGTTAAGGGATCAACAATGGTCAGCCAGTTCATAAAGCATTTCCCTGCTGTTCCTTTGGTTTGTCTCCAAATGCAGCACCCAAGCACTTACTTAGTATTGCGGTATGCAGCAGTCAGGGAACTTAGCTCTGTTCACGCTGCTATGGATAAGAGCAGTTTGACCCCTTGCCTTTTGGGAATGGCCAGATCGCTGTGCTGGAGAGAAATCCTGTGATGCTCCATGAATCCTTCATGCTGAGCTCTCTCCTCCTTTTTTTCCTTTCTATCTTGACCTTTGCTGCTTGGCCAGCTGTCGTGCTTAAAACAGCCCAAAGTGCTCTGTGGTTCTCACATAGAGATCTCCAGAGAGAGGCAACTTATGGCAGCTGCATTACCCAGGTTTTTCCTCATTCTGTTCTGCCTAGCCTGGGGAGCTATCCCTGGCTTGGGGAAGTGGAGGATCAGAAAGAACATCTCAAGTACATAAAAGCACAGTGATTGGTACTTCTGTGTAATTAAAAAGGCTAGTCCAGCCTTTTGATGCTATGCTTTATAGTGGCTCTAGCAGTAATGAAGTCATAAAAAAGCTGGTATAATTGGCATCAGTGCAGGCCAGCTTAGTCCTGGAAAAAAGTGTTAATTCCTAGGAAAGAGTAATATCACTTCTGCTATCTTCAGCTTTTGACATATTCAGTGATAGGAAAGGGAACAGGGACTTAGGGAATGCCAAGGAAGCCTAGAGAAAAGTGTTTGCATTTAATTAAAGTTTGTGAGACAGCCAGGGCTTGTGAGAAGTTGTCCAGTCCAACAAAACCAGGAATGTCAGACTGGTATGTGCTAGCAGGTAGTCCTAGGAATGAATGAAGAAGTTGGCAGCTATGGTCCAGGGAAAGATGGTATTTATTTCGGGGGGGACCAAGCAAAAGAGAAGGGAGGCATGAAGATTTGGCATCACAAGGGGAAACAGCAAAAGGATCATTTATTACTTACATGAAAGTTTCTAGGGAATTGTATGTAGAGGAGGAGTGGGATGAGAAGAAACAAACAAAATGCCATGTGACTTCTGGAGCTTTATGGAGCAAAACCAGATCCTGAGCAGAGTTCATTTAAATTTGCAGTTTTATAGCTGTTAATGTGATTCCTGGGGAAAAAAGGGAAAGGAAAAAAAAANAATAACTTAAATGGGAGCAATTGTGTTTCCCAGTCTTCCTGCCCATCAGCTGGTTTGACTGCCAGTGTTTGTAAAGGGAAGGATTTCATGATTTTGATGCTACTCATCTCAAGCTTTCCCAACACAAAACCGCATGTGTCTCCTTCCAAGCCACCTTCATGTAAATCTCCAGCAACTCCATGGTTCCATCAGATTTATGCCTCTACAGCTAAGACTTAGTGGCCTCCTGTGCCCCTGTTACCCCTTCCCTGTTCAGATGAATATTTCAGGTACATAAAGCTACAGCTTCTAGACTCTTTTTCATACAATACTGTTTCCAGCCAGTTGTACTCTGTTTGGGATTCTGCTAGGATTTCCAGGGGCTGTTTTGACCAAGTAGAACTTGGTCAAGGGAGAGAGAAAGAAAACAAAATACAAGACCTTTCCTGCACAGTCGTTTCACAAGAGGACAAAATTTAATTGCAAAGTGAATTGGGGAGATCAGAGCAGCAGTGGCTGCAGGCAGTGAGGGGGAAGTTCAGTGCTAATAAATGAAATGTCCCTGATCCAAGGAGAGAAAATAATCAGCACAGCTATAGGACAAACTTGGGACATGACACCAGGCAGCAACAGCACCTGTCAAATTAATAACGCCCCTTTAATTTTGTCCAGCTATCCTATTAAGCCTTTTTCCTGTAGCTGAGTGCTATGAGCATGCTGACTCAGGAAAATACGGAAGGGAGCTGGGACAAAGGAAGGAGCTCAAAGGGGAGGTTCACATGCATGCAGAGAATTTTGAGAATCTCCTTATTAACTTGTTGTGTGCCAGGAGATGCTACAGGCATTCAGCCAGCCTTGGAGCTGGTGCTGAACCCTGGGACAGAGCCCAGAGTGCAGAGTCAACAAACTCTGCAGTCCTGCTGCCTTGAGGGGAAAGTGCTCCCCAGCTACTACTGCTGTATTTATGCAGGGAGACATGAGGGAGGGCATTCCCTGGGATCCTGAGGGCTGAGACAGCCTTCCCCCACAGTCTGTGCCTGCCTAGGTGGAACAAGACCATGCACATAGCAGTGCTTTGTCCTGTCTCTCTACCCAAACCCTTTTCTCAATTTTGTTAGCCAGTGTGATAAGGCTCAGAGCTCTGGCTTCAGATACCTGAGCAGGAGAAAGAAAGGACTGGAATTTTTTTCAAGCTGTGAATAATGTAGCAGTAGCCTTGAGCACACCTGGTCAGTGAGCAGGGGCCATAGGGGCAGCGATGGGAGGGCAGTGGTGGGAACAGACAGACAGACGCTGGGCACTGCAAGCGTAATTGCTGGCTTGCCTTTAGGTGAAAAGATTGCTGCTGCTGTTCCCATTGGGGCCAATTTGCTGTTGCTGCTCTTATCTCTGATGTTCATCAGGCTGCAGCTACAAACCTTCTTTGTCCAGCAAGTCATCTGAACCTCTCTCACCTCCTCCTGCCCTCTGCTGTTGACAGAAAAGGGGACAATACGTGTTTGCCTGGCAGGACAAAGAGAATTGTTCTGCTAGATTGGAAATCTATCTTGAGAAGGAGAAGAAAACCTTAGGTACCAAAACCAGTGGTCCCCTCATTGCAGCTGGGTGCCCAGTGGAGTGCCTGTGTGCCTGAAATCTGGCCTCTTGGGCTAGATTCTGAATTTGTTATTGGATATTCTCTGTGTGCGTGCGTTAAAGCACTCCATTCAGAGCATCACACTTTTAATGTGCAAAAAGTACTTCTTCTCCGACTCTGTGACCCTGGGATCTAAGCCCAAAATTGAAAATATGAGACCTCCTGACAAAAGCACTTATGTCCTTTGCAGTTTTCAGCAAGTCCCTTAAATTCTTTCCATTGCTTCTCCTTTCTTCATCTCATCGACTTTAAAAGGGAACTATCCTAACCTACCTCAAATAATGTTATTTTAAGCATCCTGAATAGACTTTTCTGAGGGGGGGAAAAGGATATTTCAGGCTGAGTTGCCATGTTTTATTGAAGCTCAGTTGCGATTTTTTTTAGTGAGGATTTAATATTTAATTTTGCCATTGTGCAATGAACACCATGCAGAATTAAAGCCACACTTTTTCAAGTGAACTAATACTTCAGATTACTTATTTAGTTCTTAGCTAACTGAAAAATAGAGTTCTTTTTTACCTTAACATCTGGCATCTTTTTGGTGCAGACTAAGCAACGTAATTTCATTTTGCTTATTCCAATTAAAACCAATGTAGTGTCCACAGGCTCTAAGGTAAGGTTGGGAACAAAGCCTGAGAGAGGGTCTCTGCCCTACAGAGTCTGCAGTTAAAATGGACCTGATAAAAAGGCAGTGGTAAGAAAAAAGATTGCAACTCCCAGTGAGCTGAGGCACATGGAAGCTTGCCCAGAATAAGGGCAAATGAGTGGCAGGGCCTGGTTCTGAACGACTGTAATCAGTAGAATATTCTATTTTTGATAACTTCCTTGTCTTCTCTGTCCCTTGACACCCCTGTTCATTCAGAATTTTTTAGCATACATAAGCATACATTTTTTAGAGTACATACATTTTCTGCTTTTTTTTTTGCCCAGTTAAGTTTTAAAGACCTTAAATTAAGGAGTTGGAGTAGGCGCAGATGGACCACAAGTGATGGGAAGAAGGGACAGATGAAATTGCTTACTTCTTTTCATTCCTGATAAGTTATTCTCTTTGAATTGCTCATTCTGTTTTGTTTTCCCCTTAGTTTTTTGTTGGTTTTGTTTTTTGGTTTTTGGTTTTTTTTAATACAAGTACTAAATATAAGGGAACACAGCTGCCATAAGGCATAAGGTAGTCTTTCAAGTATCATGGTCTTGTAATAGGAATGCAAAATTGCCAGGATTCATGGCCATGAAACAGTTAACATTTTCAAACACAGCCCTGTGACCTTCTGCATTCATTTATAGCAAGGAGAGCAAGTTCTGGCCAAGTTTTCAGGAGTGTAGGGGAGACACTCCAGCCCTGGGTTACTTGGGGAGTTAAATATCAAGCTCTTCTCTGGCTAACAGCAAGTGGTTTTAGGTCAGTCTCAGATGAAGCCTTTAGCCATATTGTGGAATACTGTGGAATGAGCCTTGAAGTTTTCATGTTGCAGTGAGATGTTATGCAGGAGCTGCTGTATTGTCCTCTTTTACATTCAGACCTAGCAAGGTAAGGAATGCCTTCCCTGCTTTTCTTCCACACCTGTGGGTGCTGCAGCAGAATGACTTGTGCCATTGAATATGTATTATTAGCAATGTGAAGAAGGACCATTCTTCCACCACATGCTATCTTTTTGTCTGAAACTTTACTCTTCTCTGTGTCATTTGTCTTGGTCCTAGGGAGTTGTTGTCACCTTTTACTTCTTCAACAATACCGTTAAGCATAGTTAATACAGGAATTTCAGCGTTCTCCTTCTTTCTTCTTGTGCCTCAAATGAGTGAAAAGTTATACTTGAAGCATTATTTGATAAATTTTAACCCATCTGTGAAGATAGATATGGGCTGCTGTGCCATCCCCAGTACAGATGTATTCTAGATTGGACCTTAGATGACATTTCCATCTAGGTAATAGGGTGCCTGGATGTTTTACTATTTATTCTTGTCTTGAGCTCAGACAATCCAAAGTTTTATATTTTTCAGTCCTTTGAGAAATCTCATCCAAAGTTGCACACCCATTCTGTCTGAAAAGATGTGCAGGTCTCTTCAACACCCATGATCTTCCCTTACCATGAGCTGACTTTTTTTCTTTGGTAGAAATAATTAACATGTTTCATTCTTTTCTTTCTGCCCCTATGTGTAATCCCTGTGTAACCCTTTATGTTTATCTGCCCTGATGGATGTTTGCAGCTCCTCCCAGTTAATCATCCACCACTTTCATTAATAAGCTATTCTTAAGGCTCATTAATGAAGATGTTAAATGAAAACAGGCATCACATGGATTCCTACAGGACCTTACTTACACCTGCTTACAACTTTGCTCTTACATGCCCCTTGTCATTATCCCTTGTTTATGGTTCTTCAGGCAATTGCCAATCCGTGACAGTGCTCCTAACCCAAGACAGATTGAATTAAATTTGCTAGCAGGAGTTCATGAGGCACTGTATTAAACATTGCATCCTCTGAATTCCCTTCAACCATGAATTTTAAAAACAGACTAAAAATAGTATCATAGGCCACGCATAGAACATACTGGACCCTCACAAGTTACTGAGTTGGGGACTGAGAATAGATAATAAATATTGTTAGCGTGATGAATCTGGGAGACTGCCTTGGCTCAGGTCTCATCATCTCCAAAACTGACATTGCTTGTGTCATAATGTCAGGCCTGAGATACCTGATTTGGAAGTTTCATCTGGTTTATAAGCCAAACTGGTTTTCCTCTTTGAATTAGTAATTTAATTGCTGATATATGTGCTTAGCACTCATCCTTGCTCCAAAAGTAGTTTCCAAAGTCAGTGCTACAGTGCAGGGTGAGAATTGCACCAGTGAGGTTTCCATTCTGATCTTCTTCAGGGAAAAGTCACATTTTGGTACTAGTCTTTCCCTGTTGATCAATTAATTCATCATTACTATTTATTTATTTTCTATATATCCTACAATCTGCTGACTCTCCAAGGGCATGACTTTAAAGGAGTCCCAAGGGGTCAATATATGAGAAGAGTCAGCCTAAGGGGAGAGAAAAGGTAGTCAATATGCCTGTGATCATTTCCTAAATGGTGCAAGTCAAAATGGAAGTGGTCAGGAAAATTCAAAATGAAATTGTGAAAGTAGTGATCATAAAATGTGAGATAACTTCCTGTTGGAAGAGCAGTTCTGTTGGCGTCAAAGCATTTTGCAGGAGCATGGTGATGTAACAATTTTTTGGGACAGATGAGTGTCATAACTAATCAATTTAACTTTCTAGTTTCATTTCACTAATGTCAAAATGTTTGACTGCAATGAGGCAAAAAGGTTTCATTTTGACTGTAGCATTACATTTAATTTTGTTTAGATTGGCATGTTAATTTTGATACCATATATTTATACCTAATGTTGCAAATTGTTATAAAGCAGTGGGAGAGAATCCCCCTTTCCATGCTTTTGAAATACAGACTTCAAACATTTGTAGAGGTAGATTTTATTCAGTGACAGTGACGTTCTCTCACTGGGTCAAATGTTGTACCCTGTAGTGGCAAGAGGCAGCCTTCAAATTTTTCTACTGGCACTATTTTCCTCTGAGCTCCGTAGACTTCTGGAGTTCTGCAAGCCTTGTCACATATAATTAGCAGCTGTTGAGTGAATTGATCAGTTAATTTCCATCTCACACTCAGATGCATTTAATCCATTAGCTGATGATTTGCGGAGATTTTTTTCCCCTGCACATTTCCTCACCTGTGTTTTATCGATAGTGAAATGGATTGGGTCACCATTACTCACTGCTTCTCCAAGCCCTTTTTATTTGTTTGCCTCCCTCCCTCCTCTGTGGTTTTTTAACAAACACTTGGCATCTAGTCATTTAAATGTTGTAATGAATGTCACCTATTTTCATTTATTTATTAATCGGCATCCCTACTATTGAACAGTCTTTCCAATGAAAGTCAGTCATTCTTCCTTTCTGTAGCCTCTAGCATGATCCCATCACTGCCTTACAATACTTTTATCAGTTCCTTGGCTAGACACAGATAAGTGCAAGGTGCCTTTGAGGTGTCCTGGACTCCTCAGCAGTTCCAGGAGAGCAAGTTGGTCATGGTTGGTTTTAAACAGCTTTTTGAGGAAAGGAATTTTTCTGGCTAATACTGTATCCTCTGCAAGGTCTCATGTCTACAAATTAGATTTTCTAAAAATAGGCCTAGAATACAGGCCCGATCTTTGCAAAAGCCAACCCTAGTCCAGCTGGGGGGTGGCAAGTCTGAAATTTTGGGCTGTTGCATCTGTATTGTTACAGTAATGAAAAGGTTCAGGCGAGGCCCAGGCTACTGGTGTGTGCGCACACACACACAGCTTGTCAGTTCTTGGTCAAGATACCTGGAAACAGAAGGGCCAGGAGAGGGAGGAAAAAGGAGGGTTGGAACAAGTGGCTCAGAGCCACACAATGGCAAAGAAAGAAGCTAGCCTTCCTTACCACCAACCCAACATCCCACCGATGAACCTCACAGCCACCTACCTCAGCTGTCATCCCATCTGCTCCCTTGGGCAAGTCACATCACCTTTAATGTGCTTCGTGTTCCTTTCTTGTGACACTGGGATCATGTCACCAGCCCTTGTCATGAACTTTTAAGGTGTGGCACAGGAACCTGCATTCCCTAAGAGACTCTTTGGGCATAGTCCTGATGTCAGTGCTTCCTCAGCCTTGTGGGTTGGAATGGAAATCATTTCATATACATGTACCTCCTCAGCTGGAAGGAGAGGCTATCTGAAGGAGCTTTTCCTGATTGCTTCCCAGCTTGGCACAACCCAAAGCCTTGCTTATCTAGCAAACCTGCTTACAGTTGTGATCACTGCTACCAGGGTCAGCATGCAGGTGCCAGGGCACTATTGATGGTGTAGGTGCTGTCTACTCTGAGAGCCTGGCATTCAGGGGTTTACATGTACATCTCAATGGCTTTCTGTTGTGGGAGGCACAGTGAGGCACTGCAGAATGTCAGTGGGGTGCCTTCAGGAGCAACAGTGCCCCTTAGGGCATGCATGTGGTTAGAAGTGACTCCTTGTGGTGGGACAAGATGTGCCTGGTAACCTTTCAAGGACACATTCTTAAATGTACTGCAAGCCTCTACATATTGCATGTCTGCGGCTTTGTGTTTCTACTCCTGTTGGTAAAGGGCCAATAATCAACTTAATACCCCTGACAGAACAAGACTATGAACTGCAAGACTTTTTCCTTTCTTCCCTATAGTAAGTGAAAATCCACCAGAGTGACACAGTCCGTGACTCTTAGGAAGTCTGTAGACTTCAGGAAAACTAAACGTGTTGTTAAGAGAGTTACATTCACTATACAGTGCATGTACCTTCCCCAGGAAATTGCAAGGTGCCCTCAGAATGAGAATGATTGGAAGCCACCAGTTTAGATCGTTTAAACTAAGTTACTTGAACACAAAGATCACAACTTCTGGAAGCGAAATGTCCACTTTACTTGAATGAGGGACATACTCATAATTTCCCAGTAGGCCAAGCACAGCTTCCACTGTGCAAACAGTGAGGCAGATTAAAGCTGCCCTCAAATTTAATACAGTGCCACAGCCCGAGGGCACTACAGCTGATCTGATTTGGGCACCAGTCAGATCAGAACAGAGCTTGGCTCAGTGAGATCCCTGTTCTCATTTGATATCGAACTGAAGGCAGCCAGCAGAGCTGCACCACACAGCTCAGGGGACCCCAGTGAGGACAGCTGTGTCACGGCTGCCTGGCAGCTCGCAAAACACCAGCCAAATGAGAGCTCTCCAAGAGACTGGGAGTTCCAGGAGCAAGTGGCAGTATGTGTGCATCTATCGGTATGTATCTAACTGTACATATATACACATTCTAAGGATGTTTATTTCTTATAGGTATACCTGTACACAGATATCCACATAAGGTAGTTTTATGCCATGTGTGTTATTTCTCTGCATGGAGTTGTCAAATGTTATGCATGTGTATACACACTACTTCTGCCCAAATACCCTGAACAGCTGTAAATCTTCAGTACTTCACTCAAGCTGGAAAGCCTAGCTTCTCCGCTTGTGTGGCTGAGTCAGAATTTCTCCCCAGTCAAAGGAAATACCACTGATACTTCTGTCTGAAGGAGGACTGTAGTGTTTTTTTCCTTTCTCCTTCCTTCCCTCCCCTCTGTCCAAGCTTGGGGCATCAGTGGAGCACGCAGCAGCAGAGGCTATGGGAGGAATGAATTTCAGAGCAGGTGGTGTCCTTCTCTTTCTTGGTGCAATGCCTGGTGGTTAGTTGAGATCAGCTCATTGCAATGAAGGGTCAGTGAACATGTCTTGTCACATAAATGTAAACATCTTTGGATGGCTACAAATGAGGTCACAGGGGGTCTCAGGTTGCTTTGGAAATCAGCTTCTGCAGTCCCGGTGAATGATATGAGAGTTTCTGCCAGGAGCTGACCATATTCTGTGAGCACACTGGTTGCAGAAGCTCCTGTGTGGGAAAAGGTGAGCTGGGGGAAAGAAGAGAAGGAGAGTAAAGAGGCAGATGCATTTCCCAAACAATTGGGGCAGATACTGTTCAGCTTGGGAAGATGTAATAGTAGGAGAGAAAACAGTGTATCAGGTGAGGGCATCATACCACTGGTTTTCCCATTCCAACAGCCTTCAGTGGAGTTCTGGGGGACGGCAGGAGCCTGTGAGCTCCTCTTTTAAGACTTGTACAGAATCCTTTACGAAGTTAGTGACTATCTCCTTAGCTCTGCAGGAAAGCAGCTTGGTGTAGTGCTTCCCTGGTACAGCCAGTCAAAGCGGTTTGCATCTCAGTGCCACGCTTCGAAGTCCAGGGTCAACAGAGACTTTGTTTCCCTCACGCCTTTCCAGCACAGCACTCCTCTATGCCAGGGCTGTGCTTTCAGCTTCTGCTTTCCTTCATGTTCCCTCAGTGCTGTGATGCTGACTGTGCTCTACACCCTTTGTCTCCTCTCATAACAGGGGTATTTGGCTGTTCTCAACATCTTCCCTCGGTGCCCCAAGGGATGTCCTGAGGCATGTAGTACTATGCAAAGGCATGTGCCTGCCCTGTAGCAATTGAACCCCAGTGAGCCTCTCCTCTGCCCTTCTGTTTCTTGAGACAGGTCTCTGTCTGTTTCTTTACTTTCTGCAGTGTGACTGGGTGGACAGCTTGAATCCAAAATGAGCTTCCCTGCCCACTGTGATGGGTAAGCACCTCTCCTTCCCCATTGCCACTACTTCCCTCCCGAGGTAACTAATAAATTGCTCTGAGTCTTTAAATGGGCTGTTATTTCTTCCTTCCATCAGCACTCTCTCACTCTTGACTTGCGGTGCAGCTTCAGCTTCAATGAATTTATTGGCATGACAAGGTACACAGGTGATGCCAAAGTTGACAACTTAATTCATCAAGTGCTACTGTCTTTTTTATATCTGCACTCTGCTGTCACTCCTTTCTTCTTTCCCCCTCCTCAGCTCTCCTTTCTGTCTGTCTGTCTGTCTTTCTGTCTGTCTGTTTGTCTCTCCCTCTCTCCTTCCTTCTCCCTCTAATAGCCTCCCCAGGTGATAGTTAGCTATCTCACACTCCAAACAGTCTGTCTCTCTTGACGAACGGAGCCATCAATCAGAGGACTCTACAGAAAGGAAAAGCAATTGGTCTTTGCAGCATGTTGGCTGTTTTCTTGGAGGCAAGGGTTGAGGGCAGAAGTTTTCAAGCCAGCTTAGAGAAGCCACGTTGGCTTTAAGGTTGGTTTAGGACTCCAGAAAGAGTGAGGTGTTATGTTAGAGGGACAGAGGAAAGGAGTAAAGCCTATCAACCCCAAATGTGTATGGGCAGGTAGAAATATCATTTAAGAAGGAATCCAACATCTTGACAAAATCCCCCCAGAGGATAAAGTCTCTGTTAAACAACAGTAGAAAATGATCTCTCCTTCTCACCCCCCCAGTCCCATAATCCTTTGTTGGCATGGCAATTGCCAAAGTGTATAAAGAAAGAGACAGATCCCTCAGGTATCTGTCAGCACTAGATACAATCTGCCCAGGACAGTGTGTGTGTGTGGCATTTAATCCTCCATACATCAAGCGTATGCCCAGGATATAGTGTCACATTGTATTTGCGCTGCATCCCTTGTGCCTATTTGTCACGAGTGTCTGCGCCCAATCCAGTGGCAGGTTGATCCATAGCGTGATGCCATCTCAGCTATATCTCTGCATTTCCTCAGGCTTTGGCAGAGGTTTCGTCATTGTGTTCTGATGCAAAGTTTCTTTATATTTTTTATCACTCTTTGTACTTTAAGGAAATCATTTTTTCAGACTCCAGTATATCGTGACCATCAGAACGGAAAGTATATGAGTGTATCCTTTTCATCAGTATCCCTAACTGTATTGATTACATTTCTATCCCTGTTCAGTATGCACAGTGTTTTGTGAGTCCAGCTTTTTACCTTGAGTTTATGAATCACAAGGCTGATTCTCTCCTTCTTTGCATTCCCTTTCATGTAAAAGAGTATATTCTCTTTAATTTATACCAGCAGTGAAGGATCAGGCCTGTTTCATCTGCCTGTGAATAGGTGTGTCTTGGATTTGCCCTTCTGGCTCTGCCAAGGAACTTTGCAGCAGGTTAATTCCTCATAAGGAGCAGTCTGAGGCTTTGCAGATGTTCTTCCCTTATTCCTCCTACATTCCTGTTGATGCTGTTGATGGTAAGGCATCATACCTCTTGTGACAGCAGTCAGGTGCCAGTCTCTGGGGATGTCATACATCTTGCACAGAGTAGTTTCCTGAGAGTGAGAATGGGACCTGAGCCTTAGAAAGGTGGAGCACAAGTATGTAGCAGAACACATTGCAGAACATGTAGTACTGAGTGATTCCTTCAGGTTTTGGTAATGTTACTTACCCTGCTAACTGTGCTATTACAGGTGCACAGATGTGGATGTGCTGTTACAGCAGAGAGACGCGGCTTATGTTTTCCATCAGACTTAAGTTTTGATTTCCTACTGCAATGGAATTACTTGCAGTTTTTTATTATTGTTCTTTGTTGACAGTCAGAGGAGATATCTTATTCCTGATTTCCAGCCAGTAGCACTGGATTTCTGGGGTAAGTATCTGCTTGCAGAACCTTAGATGAAAGCTGTCCATAAAACTGTTGTCCCACTCCACGTTAAGGTGCTGGAAACCCTTCTGGATGTAACTTCATCCTCCTGAATCAATAAGGTCCACCTATTTCTTCTCAGTTTGTTACTTGTGATTCTGAAACTTCTTACAAAAATTTGCTGCATCTTTCTTGTAGGCACCTGCATTTATAGCTAACCCTGGACATTTGAGAGTCAGCCTCCTCCCAGCCTCTCAGAACAATTTGGGTGGGTAATCCAGCTCAACTCTGGTGAAAATTGAGTACCTGAGGCTCTTGACCCTGCATTTCTCTGCGGTCCTAGAATTTAATATGCATTAGGAGAAGCATTGCCAGCAGGTCAAGGGAGGTGATCCTGCCACTCTACTCAGCCCTAGTGGGGCCACATTTGGAGTACTGTGTCCAATTCTGGGCTTCTCAGGACAAGAGAGACACAGAGCTCCTGGAGCAGGTCCAATGAAGGGCAACAAAGATGATTAAGGGACTGTAGCATCTCTCTTAGGAGGAACAGCTGAGGGAACTGGGTCTGTTCAACCTCAAGAAGAGAAAACTGAGAGGGGACGTCATCAATGTATACAAGTATATGAAGGGAGGACACCAAGAGGATGGAGCCAGGCTCTACTCAGTGCTGCCAAGCAATAGGACAAGAGACAGTGACCAGAAACTGATGTACAGGAAGTTCCACCTGAGTATAAGGAAGAACTTCTTTGTTGTGCAGTTGACCATGCACTGGAACAGGTTGCCCAGAGAGGAGTCCCACTCATTAGAGATATTCAAGAACTGTCTGGATACAATCCTGTGCATTGTACTCTAGGATGGTACTTGAGCAGGGAGGTTGGACCAAATGACCCACTGTGGTCCCTTCCAACCTGTCCCATTCTGTGATTCTGTGGCTCTCCTACAGTTTACTAACACTAAAAGACCAGCAGAAAAAAAATGTCAGTTTTGAAGAGGGCAGACGAACCCCACTGGCGGAAGAAGACAGTGTTTTTATGTGTTTTGGTAAAGCTGCAGGCTACATGGAATAAGCATCGTGCCTGGCAGCCTGGGAGACATTCTTCTTTAATTGAAGTGACATCAAATTCAATGTAATGTGTTTGTAGAGCAAAGCTCTTGGAATTCATCCTTTTCCCCCTTTGGGGTTATCTGCATGTATAGAGCACATCTTTCCCACAGAGCAAAGCTTAGAAAGGGAAACAGTGAGAAACTTCCAGGACATCAAAGTGCTCCTGCACGTGGCTGAACACAGAGCACTCTCTTTTGGCAGGGAAACTCCAACATCAGAAATTCTCTTCCTCAGGAAACCTTGGCTCTCAGTGGCTTTGTGGGAAGATCACCATAACCACATCTCAGCTCTAGCCAGCTGCTTGCTTTGTTCAAAGATGTCTTTGCTTCAGGAGTACTGTATTTGTTTTTTCCTCTTTTCTGCTTGGTCAGACTTGTGTAGATGAGAGTTTCTAACAAGAGGCATTCTTTTTTTTTACTCTTTGGCTTTGCCTTCTCAGATGATAACACCCTGGCCTTTAGAAAATAGACTGCTGCAGCTATCACCAGGCCAACAAAGTGAAGGTCTCACAGCTAGCATTTCATATCTGTGTGTGGTGGGGAAGGCCAGCATCTATGGATCCAGCAAGAGTGACAAAGCAGGAATGTGCTGAGCAGCTCAAGCTGAAAAGATGTGGAGCTGCACTTTCAGTCTTTTTCACGCTCAAAATTTGTGTATTCTTATCAGACAGCTGTCCTCGGCCATAAGTTGGAAATTTACAGATCAAGGACAATGCACAATACTTAACTGTCTTCTCCAAATCTGCACTTAGCAGAAGAGTAAATTTTATCTAAAGCATGAAGGATGGGACGCCATCCAGAGGGACATGGACAAGCTTGAGAAGTGGACCCATGGGAATCTCCTATGATTTAACAAGACCAAGTACAAGGTGCTGAACCTGGGTTGGGGCAACCCCCAGTATCAATAGCCACTGGAGGAGGAACAGATTGAGAGCAGCCCTGCCGAGAAGGACTGCAGAGAGCTGGTGGTGAGAGGCTGGACACAACCCAGCAATGTGTTCTCACAACCCAGCAATGTGTGCTCACAGCCCAGAAAGCAAAACATGTCCGGGGCTGCATTATAAGCAGCATGGCCAGCAGATGGGCGGAGGTGATTCTGCTCCTCCACTCTGGTAAGACCCTACCTGGAGTACTGCACCCAGCTCTAGGGTCCCCAGCACAGGAAGTGACTCCAGAAGAGGGCCACCAAGGTGATTACAGGGGTGGAGCATCTCTTCTGTGAGGAAAGTCTAAGAGAATTGGGATTGTTCAGCCTGGAGAAGAGAAGGCTTCAAGGTCACCTAATTTTGTCTTTCCAGTGCCTGGAGGGAGCCTACAAGAAAGATGGAGAGAGACTATTTACAGGAGCATGTAGTGACAGGACAAGGAAGATTGGCTTCAGACTGAAAGAGGGTAGGTTTAGGTTAGATATTAGGAAGAAATTCTTTACTATTAGAGTGGTGAGACACTGGAACAGATTGCCCAGAGAAGCTGTGGATGCCACATCCCTGGAAGTGTTCAAGGCCAGGCTGGATGGAGCTCTGAGCAACGTGGTCTAGTAAAAGGTGTCCCTGCCCACAGCAGGGAAGTTGGAACTAAAGGATTTAGGGTCCCTTCCAACCCAAGACATTCTCTGATTCTATGTAAAGGTTCTAGTATGGGATTATTATCCTTGTTCTTTACACTTTTGACTAGAAGCAAGCCCAACTTTTCCAAAGTGCTATGCTAGCTTTCTTCTCCCCCAAAAGCCTGAAAGCAACCTTGAAAGGTGGTTGCAGTGAGCTTTCCCACTCCATTTTGCTCGTTTCAATGTGTAAGGGAGGAAAGCCTGCTAATAAAAGATATTTTACATGTACCACATGCATTTGATTTGAGTGAGAGGCTTGTCATGGAGAAGCTGTCTCAGTTGAAACTGAGCCAGATCCCTGGGTATGTGGTATGCATGAGACACTTAGGGGAGTCATATTCACCACCCTGTGGCTTATCAAAGAGGCTGTGGAATAAACCATGGGCAGCCAAAGGAATCTGAGAACAGCATTTGGAGAGAGATGCCTTTTCTGTTCAGCCTGTATGTGGATGTCTGTCAGGTGGTTCATGAAGGCTGTTCTGTTGGTTGTACTGTCTATCCCTAATGAGCAGGAACATAAGCAACAGCATAAGATCTGAAAACAAACACACAAGCAAGCAAACATTTTGGCTCTGTTTCTCCAGCATGTGTAAAGCTATGATGGACAATCTCATCTTCATCCAGAGTGGGGTGTTAGCTGCCATTAACTTCCTCTCCTGCTTACCTAATGAGGAAAATCCCAGTCATGTTCCTAAACCTTCTCCAAACCTGTACTTGCCCTGAAATTATGTAGGCTTTTCTCTGTTCTTTTTTCTCATACCTGGCCTGTGGTCCCTAGTCTACTTCCCAAAGAAGGAGTTAACAGGCAGAAGTCAAGGACTGCTGGGACTCATTTAAAAACCCATAATCTTACTTTTTTTCTCTCAACTGGCTAATAAAGCATCCCTGTTCTGGCTGCAGCCTTTCCTTGAAACCATCACCTATTCTGGCTGTATAAGAATTTGTCCCAAGGCTATTAACATCAGAGGACGAGCTCCCTGGGCTCTGAATCAAGCCCTATAAGGCTGCATATTAGGACTCAGCTGCATGGTGTATACATCCAACATGCTTAATGTTTCTGTGGAAAAGTTCGTCTTAAGAAAATTCTCAGAGATGTCTTTGGAGGACCTGAACACGAAGGACAACTTTTCTCACAGAATTTCTCTTCCAGGATGGCTGATTATACCTGTAGAAGAAAAGATTTTATATTGTTACGGTCCCATAAGTAAATACTTCTGAGATTTAAAAAAAACAGTCTGAGGAAATATATAAATACACTTCAGACAAAGACCAAAAGCTGTGTACATACGTAGTCCTTAAAGTGTTTGGGATTAGGTGGCATTCCAAGGGTTAATCCCCGGGGATTAGCATGGCAAGCACTTCTGTTGTTGTTTACACATGTCCTGTGAGGAAGACTGTGTTTTCACAGCAGGCTTTGCTAGGAGGGTTGGTTTTACAAGTGGAAAGAACCAGAGAAATGCAAACAGCAAATGCACAGAGCGGTACTTTAAAGAGAGGAACTGCAGATAAGGGGCATAAATTCAATGTGCTAATAGAAAAGAAAAATAAGTTTTGTAGCAACAAGCTTCATATCCAGACATGCAAATCTGGTGATAAGGGGATATTTGGCATATGCTTGTCTTGTGCTTTGTGCTTTCATATATAAGCTAGGCACATAACTGAGAACCTGCTTTCCTGGACTGCATCAGGATCCACAAACGTGGGTTTTGTAGCCTGGTGCTTGGTGAGGGAACATCAGAATGCCAAGTGTGGGTAGAATGCTATCAACATTGGGCCAAGACTGGGGCTCAGGCTTGGAGCTGGAGCTGCTTTAGAGTGAAAGGCTGGCATCCAGGTTTAAAGTGGAGTGAGCAGAAGTCAGACTGTTTTTAACCCTGTCCCACATTGTCACCTTTAGTGCACTGAAGAACAAGGTTGAGTTGAGATTTAACCATTCTTTTCTGTCTGCTTATCTCTCAGTCAGGAAGCTAAATAATTTTTTTTCTGAAAATTTCATGGAGACAAGCTTAAAAAAAATAATCCGTGGGAATGAGTATAAGCAATTGAGCCCTGTTCTGTGCTGAGTTTTCCAACACCTCAGGAGCGGGACAGTCCAACAGAGCTGCAATCTGTGCTGCTCTCTGCTAAGAAAGAATGTAATGGAAGTGCCTCCTATGCAATGTTATTCAGAAGAATAGTCCAGACACTTAACTGTATATCAGATGAGGCACAGCCTTCCTTTGGACAAAAAGGTTTTGCTTGTAAAGCTCTTCCTCTCAAGTGCAGTGAGTTCTGACATGCTACCCAGCTCAGCAAAGGGGGCTTGCTTTCCACATGGCTTTGATTTACACCATCCTGTCTGCTTTTCTGCTCCCAGTTAGTGCAATATGCACAGTCCCCATCTGGATATTAAATAATTTCCTGCCTGGCATTTCAGTGGGTGAGGCTCAGCTGCACAGTGGGGAAGCTCACCAAGTTGCAAGGCCCAAGCTAGCAGCCCCTGTGCCTCCTTCTGGCCGGCCTCTCTTGGTGTCAGCAGTGGCACTTGATGGAGATCAGCCACAGTGGTGCAGAGCGGTGGGGGAGCACACTGTGGGTTGGGAATGCAGATCTCTTTAAGTGGTTTCCATGCTCTGGAAACCAGTTTCCAGACTCTTCCCTAAGGGCCAAGTGACAAGGCACTCCCTTTCAGACAATAGAAAGAAGCACTTCTTACACCTTGTAAAAACACTAGTGTATTTTGGGCGGTTTTTGATTCCCAGAGGATTAAAAATCAAAACCAAGCCTTCAGCATTTGCTTCTACTTCACAGAAGCTTTAAGGCTGAGCAAGGCATTGGCAGGGTGAAACCAAGCTTAGCAAAGCAGAAGGTCAGAAGGCTGTTTCAGAGTCCACTCTCTTTAATGAAGTTCAACAACTTCACTCTCTGCCCTCTTGCCCTGGTGACAGCTTCGTCTCCCTCTGGCTGAAGCTGCAGCGTGAATCAGACCGTAAAAAACACATCTTGGGTCTCATGTCACATTTTTTCTGCAAAATGCTTCAGAAACATTAGCATGCTGCATCCCAAAGGGTGTCTGGATTTTACTTTCCAGCCCTCAGCGTGCTCCCTTTGCGGACTTTAGCTTCAACAAGCTGTTTCTTGTTACAGCTGTAGAGATCTGTGATTAGCCTGCTGTACACATAAGAGGGAAATTAAACCATTTAGTTGTGTTTAGCAGCTCAGCCCCGTCTTCAGGTCCTCTCTTCCCCACTAAACACTTTAACTAAACAATGACTAATGAGGCCAATTTGCTGTCAATTAATTGCCCCAGGAAAGAACCCCTAATTGTGGTGAGCAAGGTGGCTGCTCCAAAGCATTCAAGGACCCTAGGATGGGCAGCATCCCCCCTACCTCTGCCTTGGGGCTTATTAGCGTCTTTACCTTTGTTGCAAAGTGCTGTTAATTGGGAGCTGGGGACTAGGAAATGAGAACTCTCGAGGCTAATTGATAGGCACCTGTGGAGGGCTTTAGTGGCTGCAAAGTTCCTTTGACTTTGGAGAGAAGTCCTGATGTTTTCTTTTTTTGCCCTGAGAGCCAGGGGCTCCTGTGTATTAGTGGACAGGAGTCTTAATTTTCTCCAACAGATGGGGGTCCTACTTGCCAATAGAAGGAAGGAAATAAGCTGGAGGAAGCAACTAATGAGGATATATGGAAGGGATTGCAGTGACTTTTTCCATTTGTATCCAAGGTGCCCTTCTTGGGACAAGCAGAGCACTTAAATGAAGCTTATGGGCTTTCTTAGGAAGCTTCAATACTGTTTGCATCAGTGTCTTGGAGGTAATAAACAGCTTTTGCTGTATTATAGATCTGTAGAGTGGGAATAAGATGCATTTTTTAGAATTTATTTTGTGACTTATTGACAGAATACTTGACTGTTAAGCAGTCTTGTAGTTTCAAACTGGGAAGTAGATGCCCCACTGTAAAAGGCTGCATTTAAGGGCCTTATGCAAAACTCTCTTTGCCCATAGGGAACAGTCAGACCATCTTATTGTGAATTTCGTGTGAGTGCATTAGAGGGCTCAGAGCTGTCTTCCAACGAGATCTCCTCTGTTTGCATTTTTTATTCTACCATACCTGATTTAAGTTCCTAGTCCTGTGCTTCCTGCCCTTGTCTCAGACCTGTCCTCTTCCTGCACTGAGATCTTGTGTGTAGCATCATGAAAGTGGAGTGCTGATCAGTGCAGGAGCCAGAAACTGCTGCCTGGTGTCTGTAAGTACCCTTTGCATGTAAGTACCACTTGTGCAAAGCAGTGGTTCCTATTTGTGCCATTTTGTGCCCGTGCTGTGCTTGAATGCTTTGATCAAAAGGTAGGTATTTGGACTGTTTGGGAGCTGTGGCATGGCCAGTTCCAGTATAAACTAAATTAGGAAAAGATGTCTAGAAGCATTGCTTGTTATGCCCTTCAGCAAGAGGGACCTTGATGATTTCTTGTTCCATCCCCAATTGCACTCCTGGAAATGTACTCAGGAGCTGGCCTCCTGGGTGTGAACTCTTGTCTCTCAACCACTGGGCTGACTCATTTACTATGACATTAGTGCTGTAGCACTACTGCTTGCCTCCTTCCATAGCCTTGAATTATAATGTTGATCCAGCCCGCCCACACCTTCCCAGGTAATATCTCAGGAGGAGTTTTGGGCTCTGAAGGGCTTTGTTCATAAAAGACAAGGATAACAACAGCAGATGTTTGCGTGTTTGCTTGTTTGTGGTTTCCTTTCTGCCTCCCGTATGCAGCCCCTGGTCTGTAATAACTGCTATAGCGGGTGTTTTTGTGGAAACAAATCACTTGCTTTCATCTGGAGAGCAACAGTGATTGTGCTGGGGAAGCATGCTCTATTTTTCATGTCTCAGTCTTTCTTATTATTTAAATTAATGTGAGTTGCAGTTGTCACGAAGTGAAGGATTGACGGCAATTAACTAGAACAGGCTTGGTGCAAGCTGTTTATGCACAAGCCTGTCCTACCTGGCTCTTTCACTGTGTCTTGCTTGGGACTTGAATTCCCACACTGGTTCTCACCTGTCACCCCTCCTGCCCTTCAGCCCTCCCAGCCCAGAACACCCTACAGTATCTCTGCCCTTGCCTCACTCCTGCCTTGCAGCTCTCCTGCCCTTCTAATCTGAGCTTCTCACAAAGAACAGCTACTGGTTACTTCGGGGCTTGTTATTTACTGTCGGTGAGGTGGAAGATGAGATGCTGACCTGGCATCAGCTTTGTCCTGTAGATGTGAAATGTAGAAGAAACAAATACATGAATTTCAAGCCATTTTTTCTCAGTATTCAGCTCCTTCTGTCTAGAATCAGTTCCTGGTGTGGTTGAGGCATCCTGTCTCTGGGCATGAAGCAGTGGGGTTGTTCAGTTGCTTCCTTTCATGTCTGTCTCTGCTTCCCACCCCATCCAGGGGGATCCTAAGCACAGTGTAATGGATTTGCGCAGAAAGGGAGGAAAAAATCTGGCAATTTTATCTTTTCCAGCAGTATCAAAAACCCTGGCAGTGATTTCCCATGGTCCTTGGAGCCAGAAGGGTCCAGCAGAAGCCTAATGTTCCCTGGAGGAAGAAGCTGTTGGTCAGAATATGAAAATGTCTGAAAGTGCTGTTTAGCTGTAGCACTTGCCGTGCTGTGGGCCTGAAGCCTGTGGTTTTGCCTCTGCTAATGGTTCAGAGAGGCCAGACACAAAAGAATTTTGCAGCTGAGGGTCAACAGGGGATGGCTGGGCAAAAGGAAGCTCTGACATTCAAGGAGATCCTGGCCCTGGGAAGTTTTATTCTCAGCAGTCCTTCTTCCAGCAGTCTAGGACCTTTGGAAACATAACACAACCCACACATGGGAAAAAATAATAAGGTCAAAGCTTCTCATTTAAGACTGTCCTAAAAAGGTGTGTGCAAAGTAATGACGAGTGCCAAGGAGGCAATGCTAACTGTTGCTGGTGCTGACAGTTTTGGCATTTTAACATGCTGGCTTGACACCCTGAAAATTAAAAGTCTCTGACTTTTTATCTGAGTGAAATTGTTGTCCACTGGCTTTAGATTCTAAGCAGACAAAGCCAAACCAGGTTTCAAATTTGCAGGGAAATTATTTCTTGCCCTGTTTCTCCTTCTCTCAGTCTTTCCTTGCCCTCTGACCAAGGTTTCATCTGGAAGGAACCAGCCATTATATTGCTAATAGGATTTCAACTTTGGATGCCCTTTTCTCCCTCATCTGAAAAAGTGACAAGCCAGATATGACCATCTGGACACATGCTCCTCCCCTTGGGCATTGGTAGGCATGGTCAGATCTGTTTGTATGTGCCGAGTTTACTTGATCCTCTGCAAACTAAAATGTCTTGATGGTTTTGGAAAGTGGCAGGTCACACATGTCCTGATTGCAGCTCTGCTGCTGCCCTATGGTGGCTTTTGCTGCTCTCTCCTCAGCTGTGGCTGGCATTGCATCGTTCTGCTAAGGACTTCACACTGGCCTACAGCTCCATCTGCTAATTCCACTTGAGCTTAGTCCTTCTTGGTTTGCTACACAACTTTTTTTCCTCATGAAAATGTTAACCATTCGAGGTTATGATAATACTACCAAGATGTGGTCCAGCCACTGGTTTTATTCCTGGGCTCTGCTTACCCATGTTTGCTGGTGTACTATGTGTCCCTATTGTGTTGACCCACAGATGATTCCTCACTGCCCTCTTCACTCTCACTTCTCCACAGATTATGGTAATCCTTCACCAATGTGCTTGGTTTAAATCCCTCCTTGCCAGGGTGAGTGAGAGTGTCAGCAAATACGTGCTTGCCTCACTTCTTTTTTACAGGTCCTCTTCCTCCAACAGAGTCCCATGGCCAGAGATGCTCAGGTGTTGTCCATGAGTCTGGGGCCTATAGAGAGGGACTAGTGAGATGTGGGTTGTAAGCAATATTCCTATGAATCCAGCAACACAGCTGGAAGTAGTGAGTTGCTCTCTTCAGGCTTCATTTTCTTTTCCCCACCAAGCTTATAGGCTTTGCCTCAAAAGGTCCATCAGAGACTCCTGCCAGGGAGGGGGAAGGGGAGGCTGTTGTCTGTTTACTCTGTGGTAAGCAAAGCAGAAAATTATGTTGTTTCATTCCTCGCTACACACAAATTTGGAAGCTGAAAATACATTAAAAAGAGAAAAAAAAAGAGATTCCTTTTTAGTCAAACTCCCTCACCACCTCTGGGGTGTGAAGCATGGAAGCAAGACATGGTCGTGACAGAGGAGAGCCTGCAACAGCTGGTGTACTCTACACCTGGTGGTGCCTGTTCAGGTCCCAGCATGGTCACTCTGGTCCTGTGACACAAACTCAGTTAGCCTGAGGTGTTTAGGGATCCTGAGTGCCCACACAATGGCTGGTCTAGTGAGTCTTAAAGACCCTGCCGTGCTTTTGGTGCTGTGCTGTGTGAAGCTATCAACTGCAGGTAGCCCACAGAGTATCTCTCCTGGCTGAAAGATGTCACAGAAACCTTTCTATTGTTGCCACTGTACAAATTCCCATTAACGGTGACACGCATCCTTGCTTCTCATGCCACCACACAGTCACAACAGAAATGAACTTATTGACTCTAGTTCAATTCCTGGTGAGTGTTGGTTATGTGAACAGCAGAGCAGAGTGCTGGCTAGCAGCATTGGTCCTGTCTGCCCCTGGGAGGTAGCAGTAACTAATACACTGAGTCAGTGCCTTGAGGCCTGGCATCCTGCAGGAGGATGTAGAACTCCATTTGGGACTGTTTGGAGTGTAAAAATTAACAGGGATGGTGTTTGAAGCCTCCTGGCTCCTTCCATGCAGCCTTGGGGCAGGTAGGCAAGTTCTTAGAGGTTATTTTATGAAGACCTCCAAACCTGTCCAAACCCAAAGCTTCGCAGTTACAGCAAAGGCCATTTGTACCTGGAGATCTTTGAAACAGTGGTACATTACTCTGATGTAATTTCAAAAATCCAGGTGGTCGTGAGGAGTGGTGAGTCCTTAATAAGATAGCCTGTGAGAGAACTCTGGCTGGCTCTGGTAAATAGGTAGGTAGTTTAATAAGCCAGACAGGCTGCCCTCCATAATTATTCTTTAACAAGGTCCAACTTTCTTTTGTCTTCACAGTTCCACCAAAGATCTCCAATATCTCCTCAGACATCACCGTGAATGAGGGCAGCAATGTGACTCTGGTTTGCATGGCAAATGGGCGTCCTGAGCCTGTCATCACCTGGAGGCACCTCACCCCAACAGGTAAGAGGTCCAATTGGACTCCACTGTGCTGATGATTTGTGAACTGTTCAGTAGTTTTCTTCTCTTCCAGCATCAAAAGAAAATTTCAGTAGCAATCCAGGCAGCTGTAGAAAAGCGGCAAGAATCTTAAATGCACTTCAAGCTTGTTTTGAGATGTGATTTCCCAGGCACAATAAAAAGGTTTTCCAAGTGAACAAATGAAATTACTTCAGTAGATGCTCTACAGAATTGGACCTGTAATTCTGTTTAGCTTTAGTCTTCATCTAGTTCTCCCATTCTCTTCTGCTGGTAATGCACAGCACAGCGGTGGAGGCAAAATGCTGCCTGTGCTAGACACAGGGGAAAGGATTTCTGTTGAGATACTACATAAAGAGGTGCTCTCTGAAAACCATGGAGTTTGCTTCCTACTGTTTTGCCTTTAAAGAGAGAGGCAAACAGTGGCACAGATGATTTCATACTATGCTACACTTCAGCAGACAGTTGTCTTGTGTCTTGTGAGGTGAGTGAAGAAGGCATTTGATCTTCAAGGTGAGTGAAGAGCAGGATGGAGACAGAATAAAGGAGAACTCACCATCTTTGTTCTGCTGTCTAACTGTGCCCTCCATGCTCAAGGATGTGACAAGCTTGGAAGGAGACCATCGTTTCAGTAGTCAGACTCTGGGGTTAGCAGCTTGGGTTGCAAGAAAACCTTCACCCCCTGAAGATTTATCAGTAGGATGAGAACAAGAGATAAGTTTCTCTTCCTCTGTTTCATATTCTTTGAGGAGAGAAGAACTCTTTAGTTGATTTCTTTTGCTGTCAGATATTCTTTCATCTAAAATGCATGGGGAAGGCATTGATTAGCTCCATATGAATGGTCTCCTGTGACACTCCCATATATATAAAGGGTTAAAGAGGATTTGAGGTAGACAGAGTACAAACATTCTGCATGTGCTAGAGACAATCAAGCTATCTACTGCAGTTCAGCAGCCAGAAAAGGAGAGAGTGTTGTGGAAAGAAGGTTTAAGAGAGAAAGGTAGAATAACACGTTAATCCCAGGGCTGCATCCAGAACTCCCTGGGTTTGGAGCCTGTGGTTCAGGTTGGGATTACTCAGATTCCCTGTCTTGTCCCTTCAGCCAAACCAAAGTCCTCCTGAGGTTTCATATATATGAAAGGTAGATATGCAGCTTGTACTTCTGGCCCATTTCTTGCAATGCCAAAAGAAGGCAGATGGGGAAAGACTGCCAGGAAGAGGTGGGAGGAGCAGAGCTGATGAGGGGAACACTACTCCTCTATGTTCCATCACTACCTGACTTTCCTCTTCTGCTTTTTTCAGTATTAAGACTGATGGTGCCATTTGCATTTATAGGAAAATGGATCCTATTTTTTTCACCTTTAATTATATACATAAAATCTTCTTCTGGTATTTCTGTTCTTAAGGTTTATTTCATATAAAATCTTACATCTAAATACTGCATCAGTCTTTCAGTTCTCTATCTAACTCTTTCTTATATTCAAGAATATATTCTTTAGCTCTTCTGTGAGCACAGCCTAGTATTGTCTGAGCTAAGGGCATTCCAAGGGTGCTAGCTTAAATCCTCATGAAAACTAAGACCTGGTACACATGTGCTGCATTGTTCAAAGCAGTAAGAATATTCTTGTCTTGACTCATCACTTTGGCTGTTGGTGCTTTGTGTGTTTTCTTTTTTTTTTTTTTTTCGGTTGTACCACCTACT
>VXBX01001056.1:2225930-2273713 GCA_013400415.1 Scytalopus superciliaris
CCATTATATCAGACACAGACTTCTTTTCTTCCTTTTATAAAAAATCTGCTCAGAACAAATCTTCATTTTGGCTGTTCCCTCTGGTGAGCAATAGAACTGGAGAACTCCATCCCCATTTTGACTCCAGTCATCTTTCCTGGATTTGTTGTTTGGTTTTCCAGCATGTCCCTTCACATTTTTTTCTCTCATA
Organism: Scytalopus superciliaris; assembly: GCA_013400415.1. NCBI lineage: Eukaryota > Metazoa > Chordata > Aves > Passeriformes > Rhinocryptidae > Scytalopus > Scytalopus superciliaris. The sequence continues at coordinate 2,226,121 of VXBX01001056.1, forward strand.
CTGTGTGTCCCAGAGGTGTTACCTTCTTAGTCTCCCTCAGCACCATTGACCTTCCAGTCCCTTCTCAGTCCTCCTCCCCACACGGAAGCCTCACAAGCACCCCCTATGTAATAAAGTAGAGGTTACAATGAAGGGCAGGCAGTCCTCAGTCTGTCACCTTCATGTCTCACTGATTGTTATTCCCTCTCTTTTTCCCATCTGAACCCATCTGCTGTCTTTTATGGGTACAGAGGAACTGCTTTCAGGCAGACAGCAGGTCTTTGAGCAGCATCTAGTCCAATAAGACACTTGTCCCAAAATGGGAGAATGAAAGGCTTCTTTGAAGCATTCTCCTTGAGGTTGACAATTAATATAAATTCCGAATCTAGTCCAGAGCTGCTGCAGTTGGAAACACAGCTTATCTTGGAATCTCCCTTTTCCAGAACTGCAAGGCATTTTGGCTCCATTTATGCGAGTTTTGAAGACATCTGCTATGCATCAAAGAGCTATTTTAGATCATTGTAAAGGATTTTTAATATATATCTCTCTCCTTCAATTTTTTTCGTGGTTAAACTCATGACTGCAGAACTGGAAGAAAGAGTGTTATTGAGCTTGTGTGGGAGGTTTTGAATGGACAGGTAGTGAAATCAAACCCATATTGGGGGGCAAGAGGGCCAGATTACTTTTTCACTGTGCACTGTCCTCGAGGAGTTCATTAGCGACTTTGTCTGCTGTTTCTTTCACTCATTGACTTCATCAATAGTGTTTGTTGGCTAATTACCTGAGTTAGGACCACAGAAATGATTTATTTCTTGTTGGCTGGGAAGTGGAAGATATAAATACAAATGCAAAGGGAAAGCAGTGTTACTACTTATGCAGAGAAGGCAGGGATGCATGTGATACCTTATTTAAATGCTGTGATCATAGCCTACTCATCTGCCTATCTGGGAAGTTTAAAAAAATTATTTATAAAATGCTATGTCACTTCTTTTGTTCATCCTTCAGTGACAAGTTGAACCAGGCATTTTTCTCATATCAACTCTAAGTCCCCAAGCCCTGAAGCAGCCCCAAGAAAAAAAAAAAACCCTTCTGAAGCAACCTCTAGGAAAAAATCCTCTCCTAAGCCTGTGAGATAGCTAAAGTGTGACTGTAGCACTGACACCTGGGAGCAAGGCAGGTAAGGGTAAAAATACCTTAATAATTCCAATGGCAAATGACAATACAGATCAGCTGTAATTTGATGAAAGCAGGAAAGACATTCCTTGGAATGATGCAAGTCCTTGCTCTCCTCTTCCATTCCTCTTCAGAAGACTGACTGATTGTATTTCGACAGAGCAGGTGGAGAGAGTCACCCAGACCATTTTCTTTCTTATCTGACAGGCTATTGTTCTGCAGGACATTGGCAACCCGGTCTAAGTAGTTGTGCATAATTTAATACGCATTGCCTGGGAGCACAAACAGCTTTATTAGCTCTTCTCCAGCCAGCAGAGCTCCTTTCTGGGATTGCAGACCCGCAGCTTTCAGCAGCAGGACAGCACATCCCGCCCTGCTCACAGTCCCTTTCCTTTCCTGTGATTCAGGACACAGCTGCAGGCTTGTTGAGCACACCGGGCCCTATGACTTTTGCCATCCCTGTTTGTGATTGTAAGCCATGGAAAAGATTTTAGTGACCCTCTGAACTGGATTTGTCAGGAAACTGTGATTTCTTCACTTAGAGTGGGGATGAGTATTGATGATGTCGTGTACAGACTGTGACAAGTTGCAGTTGTCAGCATTAGAAATACGTCACTAGGGGGTATGTTGTAGTCTCTCATGTCTTGAAAGGGACAAATCCCAGACTCTTCGTATAAAGAGTGAGTGGTACTCTGTTGTTTTATTATCCTTAGTATTAACTTATAACCTGCCTGATGCATGGCTCCCAAAGGCATAGATTATTTTTCCCTCACTGCATACAATAACCCCAAATATTCAGTAGCTGCACCCAGCCTGGACAAGGTCCCACCACAGGACCATGTATCATTTACCACACTGATATGGTCTGTGTGGGCTACCACAGGCAGCTGACCCATCTATGGTTAGTTATGTTAGCTGGTGCTCTGTTTTCCCTCTTTTACCACACACCAAGATAACAACTAACACAGCCAAGAAAAGAACCCAGTAAAATAAATTAGAGATGGTAGCTAGTGACTGCTTTTGAACTCATCTTAGTTTTACTTCATGTCTTTACTGATTTATTTTTATTCGGAGTAATGTGACTTCTCCCTACCCATAAGATGCTGAGATCACAGCCCAGAGGCTTTATAATTTATCATTCCTCATCCCTCTGTCTTATCCAGAGACTTGCTAGTTGCCTGGTTGACTGAAAAAGAGCTTGCTGGGGAAAATAAAGATTCATGTATGTTCATATTCTTATCAATAAACTCCATCTCAATGGAAGCCCTAAAGAGGAGCCTCTTGGGAATCAAGTTAGCAGCAATATGAGCATGGACAGTTGTTGCAAGGTCTTTGCATTACTAGAGATCTCACTGCCAATCCTTTTGCTGTGTATTGGCGCACAAACGCAGAAGAAAAAGAAAAGGCAGCTCCTGTCCTGAGGAGATTATCCTGTACTCAAGCTCATAGGAGCAGTTCCATTCTTGTTACTGCTCTTTTATCACAAAACATCAGTGGCTGACACCTTACTGAGGGTCTTGCTCACAGGTGCTTTGACAAGTGCCATGGCATTGGTACCCATGTTGATGACAGTCTGAGAAGAGCTGGGGCAGGGAGGCAAAGCTATATTGATCAAAGCTGAACAACTGAGACTTACTGGTTGTAAAACGAGCTGAGGAGCAAGCAATTCTGTTTTCCTAGAGAAGCTACAGAGTGTGAAACCTGTATAAAACCAGTAGGTGTCTCATTCTTGATCCAACTTCCTTGGCCTCAGGCCAGCAAGGCTTCTTGATGAAGAAGAGAACAGTCTGGATTCCCCCAAATTCCACCTGACAATCTAAAGATACCTACTTTGGCTTAGAAAAGGAGCTTAGTTATTACAGTGGTAATCACAACATAAGAAGAACCAGTCTAGAGCAAAGCAGATAAGTATTGATTGCAACACCCAAGTTTCATGTCACAGCATAAAATGAAAGGAGATGGGAAGGCTTGTCAAATATGCCAGTCTGATTCTCCCTAGAGGGTGTTAGAAATTCTCATTGAGTGTTAGAGAATTTACCATAGCCTGGGAAGTTTAGAAGGAATAGAGAATACGGAAATGTCTCTGCATGCTCTGTGTAATTGAGATGGTATATATATAATATGTTTATAAACAGCTGTAGAACTCATTGCCATGGAAAGTTATTTAAAGACTAGAACTTGGCAAGACTCAAACAGCTTGTGTATTCCTGGGGATAATGTGAACAAGTCTGGATATTCTTGTTATTCACAATAAAAATAGTGAAAAGGATGTTAAACTTCATGCTTTAGGGCTCAGAGATCAGGATAAGACCTAAAGTGAAAGAGACAGATTATCTCACACCCCCGCTCACTTGTGTATCTTCCTTCAGTGCATGCCAGTCTCCTTGTAGAGCTGAATGCTGAGCACTGAAGGAAGCAGAGACAGAGAGCTTTCTAAAGGTATGAGATTTAAGAAGGCCATATCATTCACATTGGGCAACTTTGATCATTGTGTCCTGTGTTTGCTTGCTCCTCATTGCTGTCTAAGTCCAAAGCCTTGCTACTTCACTTTGTGTTGCACAGGAAAAGCCAGTTTATGCCCAAAGAAAATAACAGAAAACCCTCAGCCAGAGTCACCAAAAATCAACCCTGTGGGCAATAGGTATTGATGAGTGGGAAGTGGACTTTCTGGTTATCTAAACCATTTGGATTTAGTCTACCTCTCTGCTGGACTGCTAAAACCTCAGTAAAACAGTTGTGGGGAGAAGGAGTGCTGTTTTGGAAGGCTTGGTAAGGGGTTTCTTGTTTGGATTTGGTGGGGGATTTGTGGAGTTACTGTGCCAACTCTCCTCATGCCACAAGCTTCTCCCCATGTAACTGTTTCTGTCTCATCAGGAAATTTAAGATTTACAAGGTATTTGTTTGGTGCTGCCTTTTAGGATATTGAGGGTGGCAACTGATGATTTTTTAACCAGGTTCTCCTTTTCCTCCTTATTTTTTCTTGCATCTTCAAAATACTCTGTGGTAAAAAATGAGGTCTCATCTTCCACAGAAACCTTTCATTTTGCCTCTTAAACACTCCCAGGTTGTTTCAGCACACCTTCTGAGATGTATTTTTCTCGCTTAATCTAGTCTTCATCTTATCCAACATTTATTAAAAAAAAAAGAAAGAAAAGGAAGAGGATGCTGGCTCACAAAAAGCCTGGGAAACAAGCCAAGCTTTCAACTTTTTCAGGTCTTCTCCAGAAGGCATCCAAAGTTGTTTTAACCTCTATTTGCTTCCCACTTACACTTGCTCCACATTTCTTGTATTTTTAGAAGTCTGCTTTTCTTAGTGCCCACAAGCCAGATTCCCCCTCCTCCTTTCTCACCTATAACAAACTTAGGTTGTGAAGGTGCTCTCACACTTCGCTTTCTTCCTTCTATGCCCGGAGATCCAAACACCACACAGAGATCCCTCCTGTTGTAGTAGTGCCCCATTTTCTTGCTGTGGTCTGTCCTTCTGTTTCAGCATAATCACTGTTGATGCATGAAGCATTTGGTTTTTTAACAGCTTTGATTTCTTGCTCCTGTCCCAGGACAGAGAGGGAGAGCAAAGCCTCATGAGTATTTTGGCATTTCAGGGGAACAAGCAAATAAAGCTGCTGTGTGGAGGAAATTTAGCTTGCTGTCTTCAGCAGTGGTTGGAGTGAAACATATAATGTCTTCTGGTCAGTGCTTGGCTGCTCTACCTCTGTCAAAATTTTCTGTCTGTTGCTGGCAAGATGGCAATTGTGTACCAAGTTAGTGGCCTTCCTGCCACATAAAAATGTTGCTCCTTACAGCAAAGTTGTAGCCTGGGTAGAGTTGCCTCCTTTTTGCCTCCTCCCAGATGGATGCCAATTCTAGTTGGTCATGCTGTTAAAGTCTTTTCCATGGCATTTTAAAAGCTGAGCTGGATTGTGTCCATATGAAAACTTTCCTCCACCTACAGAAATGCAGCATTTTTTCAGTTCACTGCATGGTGTAATACTGTTGTCTGTGCAGTGCTGTTCAGTCTGCCCTCAGGGTTGGAGCTCTGCCTCTGCCCTCAAGATTAGTGCTTCTCCATGGGCACATTCTTGTTTAGTTGGGACATTCAAGAAGTTACCTGCTTTCCCTCCCCTACATCCTTGAGTCAGTCTTGAAGGTTCCCAGAGGGCTAGGTGTGGGAGTGAAAACTGAGCACCCCAGAAAATGAGAATTCAAAATCTTTCGTAGTTAATGGTGACAGGAAGAGGAATTGCCATACGCTGCCACAAGTAGGATCTCAACAGCAGGTTAATGAACCTTACTGATTCTCCATATTTCCCATCAGCACAAACTCTTTGAAATCAAGAGACTTTTTTGTCCTTAGTAGAATGAAAAGAGGTCTGCTAGGCCTGCCATGCTGAGCATGGTAGATGTGGTCTCTCTTGCTCTCCTTCCCTGTCAGTGTTCCTCATTCTCCAAACATGCCACTGAGCACTCTTGTATCCTACCTATAATAGTCTACTACAGCAAAAGTGTCTGAAGGGAATGTTACCGAGTGCAAGACTGATGGGGTGTGTGTGGGTGTGTGTGTTACTGTGTCTCCCTCTAGTGATTTGAACTCACGAGTCTGCTTTGGGTCCTTCGTGCTTGGAGCTGCTTCTCTGGTGATAGAGCTTCTCTGGGTTCACAGGGGCAAAAGGCTGATATTTTAGGACTGGGTCCCATTCACTCTGCCATCTGGAGGTCATATTCCCCACTGACAGCTCCATGTTTGCAGCTGTAGTTTGCATCTGAAAAATTAAATGTGCTTGTAAAGATACAGAGAGGTTGATTGTGAATTAAAGAGAGAAAAATTTCATAGCATTTTAAATTGAATACTTTCAAATCAAACATCCTTAAGAAATCTAGCCTTAAGAAGAAAATGGAGAGGCTGCATTTTTATTTTTTTTTCCCTTGTAGCTGTAATCTATAAGTAGTTTCACTTTAGGCAAGCATATTTCTCTCTCTTCACAGTAGGAGAGAGACACACTAATAAAAGGAGAAAGTTAAGGTAGTAGCTTGTATCGGGTCCCTGCATATTTTATTTTTTTTTTTTTTTTTTTTAAGGGAACCTACTCCTTTTTTNNNTTTTTTAAGGAGAGACTTCACCATTTTGTTATTATGCTGTTATGTGACTACAAGTGTTCTCAATGGCTTCACTGACTTCAGAGCCTGGTATATTCTGCACTGGAGTCAGACCTACTGTCTCCTCTCATCTAAGAACCCCAGTGAGGGTGGATGACAGCATCTAAGGCAGCACATGGGTCCTGCCAGGACAGTGATGTGTGGAGGGAGTTCCCTGTACAACCCTAAAGCCTTCACCACTTCTAGCATCTCTTGCACAACCATCTGACTGTTGCTTGCCTCTGCCTCCACCCCCACACCAATCTCACTGATGAAGCTGCTTGGCTTATATATTTCAGCTCTAGTGATAGCTAGAAAACAGTGAGAGAGAGAACAGGGGATTGTAGGGAGAAGCAGGATTATTTGCAAGAATCTCCTGTGTACAGAGATAGACCTAGGGCAAAGAAAACGTCAACTTTAGAGGCAAGACATCCCAAACCTGCTTGCCATTACAAACACGGCAAGGTGAGGGGTCACTCAGCCTCCTATGGTGTGGAGCTTTTCTCCTAGGTCTGAATACGGTTGTAGTGAAAGTGGGAGTCTCCCAGCTGAAGGCAGTGAGCTATTTTGGTAATGCAAGGCTGCAACAGGCCCTGGTGAACACTTGTTCTGTTTGCTTCCTCAGCCTCCTTTCTGAGCATTTCAGAAATGTGTCTTCAGAACATCCCTCCCTTTCCTGTCTGAAGGAAAACATGAGAGACTGAAAACAAGATTCAGGGATTTTATTTTTTTTAGGAGGTGCATGTACAAAAGCTTTGTTCTTATTTCTTTCTTATTTTCTTTCTTATTTCTTCTTCAGATACTCTTTCTTTCTGAACAGCACCTGAAAAATATGACTCTTACCATGCAGTCTGTATTTTTTCCTGCATTGACTGAACAAATCATCCTTTCTCGTAAACTCATAGTGAGTGCCCACCGCAGCGTTACTGCAGCACGGGAGCAAAGCAGGGGGGCTGGGAGGGGGTGATGAGTCCCATCCAGGGAAGCAAGACCTGCTCTCTGATGCTGCCTTTGAATTTCACACCCAGTTTGGAGTTACTTGAGCCGTTGGAAAGATAAGCATATCCTGCCAAAGGTTCAGCACAAGCTGCAAACAAGGAAAGTGTAATGCAGGTATTGATAGCCTGGGAGAGGCATTGATCATGAGAGATTTCAGTTGTTGTATCGACTGAGGACTGTGGCAGATTGGAAGGGTCATGGAGTGAGGACAGGACTGTATCTATGGCACACTTTAGAGCACACTTGTAGAGCCTTGTCCCAGCTTGTATCCCAGGAAAGGCACCAGTGGGAGATGGCTGCAGTCTGGAGTATGCAGAAGGAAGATCAATGCAGCGTCCCAGGGGTTTCTTAGGATCCTCATAAGGGTGCCTGTGGGTCACTGCCCTGTCACCTGTGCATGGCTGAGAACTGCTGGCAGAATCATCTTAGTACAAGCGCTGTAATGGTCACCATATGTCATTACCACCATCCTTACCTGCTGTGCAGCCTGTGCATTTGTAAAAGCTGTGTGAGTATGCAGGTGCACACTGCTGTCTGCATTATTTGTGAGCATTTTACTGTGTGTTCCTTTGTATGTTCACCACGCTGTTGTCTGTCCATGCATTTTGCTGCACAGGTACACTTTTTGGTGTTTACCAGCCTTATCCATGAACCTCAAAGACTTGAACTTTCCACCTTAAGGGTAGAATTGTGAGCATGGCAGTAAGCATAAAAAATAGCAGCAGAGTACCTGTCATCCTTTGGCTGTGTGACATGGTTCTGTACAGCTGTCCAAAGGCTGTCTGTACCTAAACTACAGCTGCATGACAGGGACAAAGAATTAGTATTTTTAGAGTCAGTCATGATAGGAGACAAAATTTCAGAAGATCCCTGAACTGCAGAAGATCAGGTCAGGCTCCAAACTCTGCAACTCCAGCCTCTGTTTGATGTGCTCACTTGTATCTACTGCATTTATCTCTGCTGTACTTGGGCATCTTCCAAGCAAATAAATAATTGGTTCCTGCTTCTGTCTTCCCTTCTGCCCAAGGGACATAAAGTTAATTTGTGCTGACTGTTAGGCTTTGGGTATGTGGTGGGCTGACCTTGGCTGGATGCCAGATGTCACTCACCTTCTAGGTGGGATGGGGAAAGAAAATACTATGGAAAAAACTTGTGGGTCAAGATAAAGTCAGTTTAATAAAGCAAAAGCAAAGGCCACTCACAGAAGCAAAGGAAAACAAAATATTTACTTTTAGTCACTACTTGTGACCAGCAGGGAATGTTCAGCCTCCTCCCAAGAAGCAGGGCTTCAGTACATGTCGTGGTTTCTCCAGAAGGCAAACATCATAATAATGAATGCCCCTACCCCTTTCTCTTAGCTTTTGTTGCTGAGCAAATGCCATATGGTAGGGAATATTCCTTTGGTCAATTTGGGTCAGCGGTCCTGGATGTGTCCCCTTCCAGGATCTGAGATCTCACTCACGCTTAGCCTACCAGTGAGGAGGAAATGTTGGCGAGACAGCCTTGATGCTGTGTCAATGCTCCTCAGCAGTAGCCAAAATATTGGTGTGTTATCAACACCTTTCTAGCTCCTAATGCAAAGCACAGTGCTATGAGATCTGCTGTGGGGAAAATGAACGCCATCTCAGTCAGACCCAATACAAGGGAGAGGCTGCACTTGTAGAAGGAAGTCAAGGCATATATACGTAGATGCTTTTTGTGCTGTGAAATTCTAAGTGTTCCCATTTCCTGTGGGGAGAGCTACAACCATTTGACTGTTGTGAGGAGGATTCCTTGTAGCTCTTGGGAGCTTTCCAGGGGCCAACACAGGGAAGATCATGTTCCCTAGATATTCCTTCTGTGAGCTCCATCTCGGATGCCTGGAGCTTCATTTCCCTTAAGTGCAGTACAGACCCATGAAAAGGCAAGTCACTCCATACAAGAGGCTGGGATGTGTCTTGGAGTCCATATACAAAGCAGAGGCTTTAAGGGACTTGGGGACAAAGAAAAGTCACATCTGCTCTGCAGCATCTCCTGCATGAGACCCAGGGAAGAAGAGGGAAGGAGACTGTTAACTTGAACAGACAAAAGTAATTAGAGGAGTAAAATAATAGATTAATGAGCAGCCAGTGTCAGGGGAACTTATTAATTATCAGTAGAGGATTTCCTTCAGTACGCAGGCTGGCCGAGGGCATGCAAGATAGCAACCAAAACTCAAGCCCCATTTAAGGAAGCTGCTAAGGAATTAGCAGCACTGGATGTTGGGAGAACGATAGCAGGGGTTGACTTAAATGCTTCCTTTGAATCTTGTGTTCTGTGTGGCTCAGGTAATGGCTAGGGATGAGGGGGATCTGGGAAACACTAGATTGTATCTAACCAGTGTTAATAATGGCTCAATAAAAATGCTCTGATAAGAACACATTAAAGTTGCACAGTTAAGCACTCACAAGCCAGGTAAGGTGAGATTTAAGGTTACAAATGCAACCTTAACTCTTCTCCTGCTGAGGGTACCTTAGCAGGCAGCTTCCAATTAAGGGGCATTGGGCTATTGCCCAGCTAATATATCATAACATTGGTTAATGCTCTCTTCAGCTTTAGACAGGTGCACACAGTGTCTTGTAATATTGTGGTTTTGTCTGTGTGCGTCTGGTGAAACAGAGTCCATTTTAATTATGGCATTGAGAATATTGCATTAGTTGTACTGGAACTCCCAATTGAACCAGTAGTTTAGAACATGAGGTCCATTTAGACTGTTAAGATACAGGGCAACCCACTACCCATTCTCTGAGGTCACCATTTCACATGTCAGAAAGCGGTAGTCATGGAAGATGTTCACATTAGGGGCAAGTTGTGCTGAAAATGGGGTTTTCCTTTCTGAGGACTACTCCTTTAGCTCAACATACTGTAGTTTTTTACCTACTTGGCTTCGTGAAGCATTCAGACTGTTCTCAACGTGAGGTGGTACTCTGTCCCACAAAATAGTGCTTTTTGTCTGTCACCCAGGAGGTAACCGTTCATATATTAATGTATTTTCCATTTAGCACTCCTACCTTTATACCTCAGCTCATTGCATGTACAATGGTTGTGATATAATGGGAAAAAGAGAAAGTGTAAAGCGCAAATCTGTTCTTGGGGAACATTGCAGAAGTGAATGGATTTGATGGTTTTAAAGCACACATCGTAGATCTGACATCCTTCCTTAACAGTAACGCTGAGTCGTTAGCCTGCCCATTGAACACAGAGGTCTTTGAGGAGAAGCCATCCCTTCTGCTGTGTAAGTCCTTGAGTAAAATCCTCTGTCCTTCCCTGCATACCCTGCAGTGGTCTGAGATTTCTCAGAAACCACTGTCCATGTGTCTGGCAAACACGATCTGCAGCACTTCCTGCTGTCCCACTGCTTATCCTTGCAGCTACATAGGGAGACCTGCTTGGTTGCATTTGAAGCAAATATTCAGCACTGTTGTACCATGAGCATTGTTAAATCTGTTGGGCATCATGTGCGCTGGGGTGCAGACTTGCACGTGAGTTTCAGAGTGTCTAAAGCAGTTCACATGCCCTGACCTCTGTTTTCTGCATTTCGGATTGCTATCTGAAGAACAGGTGGGGTAACAGAAATGACAAAAGCAAGGGCAAAATTTTAGCAGCAGCCAGAGATCTGTAGATATTTTTAAAGATTTCCAAATGTGTCCTCAGCAAGAAACAATTGCGTTGTGAGAGCTGTCCCTTAGAGACAGGTGCAGGCTGGTCTGAGTGGAGCAGAAGCTCATCAAGAGGGTTTCATGTGAAAAGGAAGGGTCACATAAGCCCAGGTTGCCCTGCAGGAGACAGGCTGCATGGTCACAGGGGCAACAGATCTTATGTGCAAGGTACGAGAGAACAAGTGCAAGGAGGAAAGGTAGAGAATTTCATAGAAAGCCCCCAGCACAGGGAAATATGCTGATTAATTTCCACAGAACTGAACAGATCTGAAGTGAGATAAAAATTTCCTCACTCAGAGACTTTGGGGATCACTGAGCAGAGTTTGTTTAAAAGAAATGAGCTTCATCTGAGAGGTTTTGCAACTTGTGCTAATGAGAGTCTGTCTATCAAACTTAAGTGGCATCAAGTGGCCCAGAACAAGGGCTCTTGGGCGTTAAATGGTTCCTACCAAATACCAAGCCCATTACCATGATTGGCTGTTGTAGCCCTCTAAACGGCAAAAGTGATTAAATTGGTCGTTATGAAACGCTAAAGATGCATAATTATGAGAAATAAGGTTTGAGTAAGAGGAGATTTCATCTCTCTCACTGCTTTGTAACTCAAGAAGGAATCAATGTAGAAATGTTTTAAAAGCATCCAAGGGTTGCCCCTTGTCTGGTTTTCTCCTGACAGTCTGGGAATCGTGAATGTGTTTGGAAGTGAGTCCCTAGGCTGATATAAGAACTGGAGACTGAAAGTCTCAAATCCCCCTTTCTGCATAAGACTGTGTTTCGTTGCACAGTCTCTCCCTCCTGCTTGCTAAGGTGAGACCAATGCGTGACTTTCCTTGCTTGCCCTGGCTCATCAGGCACTCTTGCCTTTTCTTGGAGGGCGGGATTTATGTCCTCAAAATGTCAAGCTCAGGCAGTGCTGCAGACATGACACAGCTGTTCAGGAGGGCTCTTCCTCCATGCCGTAAAGAGAGGCTTTCTAGGAGGCACTTTAACAAAGGCTTATTGCAAAAATCAAGTGTTAGGTTTTTGGCCAGGGGACAGTGAGTATCCATGGAACTCTATATAGGTGGGGTTGAATAAAGAGTTGCAGAGCTGTTACACATTGTTCAGCATAGGGCATTGTAGTTGTGTTGCGGGGAAGGGTTGTGAAAAATGGGAGGCCTTTTGCCCTCACAGAAGCTTACTTTCCTATTGTTAGGCAACTCTGAGGGTGAGACTGGTGCCGTGCACGCTTCCTCCTCTCCCAGATCTGCCTCCCAGCTGGGCCAGTACCTCTCACCATTGCTTTGGAGCCCCTCTTAAATATTGTTATCCCTTTAAAAGCCTGAAATAGCAACAGGCATAGAGCAGAACATAAGCATAGGGTTTCTCTGGCACAGCTCAGTGAACCCCGACTTCCTAAAGCTCTAATGTTCCTGGTTTGCACAGACCTTCAGCAGAAATAGATTATTTATTCATTTTACTTTCTCTTTAGTTCTCTCCCTCTGTGGTGCTACCCCAGCCCTAGAAGAGTTTTACAGCCTCCTTAGAAAGAGTAATAGTAGAGCTGAGTTATGTACAGCCTCTGGGGCCCTCTGTTCTCCTTGGGCTGCTGCACTTCTCTCTAGGTGAGCGCTAACTGAGCCACCGAGCCAAGTCCTTGTTTCTCCTGTTGAAACTAAGTGGTCACTGGGGATATGCCGCTATTTACATTCTGTTATTCCTGCATGAGATACGTAATGTACTAGCAGATTCTACCTGAAACTCCACTGACCATTCGTCTCCCTCATCTGCCTGTCTCTGCTCACCTTCCTTCCTCGTGTGACAGCTGATGTTGAGTATCTTTCAGGAACTTGATTTGTTTGTAGATCAAATACCTTTAAAAAATGATCAAACATTGCTTGGTATCAGAGTATGTCATTTAAGGCTGTAGTCACTTTTAAGAAAGTACTCTGTGTGTGTGTCATTTATGGCATTATGCATATCCCAAAAGACAAGTAATGTCTTCTGCATATCTATGTGAGATTGTGTGAGCCATCTAGTCAGCTGATTTGCCATATGAAATTGTCTTTTCACCAGTACTCCTGTGGCTGCTGTAGTCAAAATAAAATGTTCCATGTCTTAAATGGAAAGCCAACTATCTCTGCCTTTTGAAGAGCCTGCACTCTTCACAGAGATGAAGTTATAACACACCTCTTGGCACCTACCTGTGCCTCCAAACCTAAGGCTACTCAGACAAACTTGATCTATCTGAAAAACTATTTGTGTTAATTTAAACAGTGTTAGATGCATTCTGAAAAGTTTCAGACCAATCCTGACATGCTGATCAGAGGACAGCTTGTGAAAATTATTTGATTTCAATCCTTAGATGTTTTTCTAACTTTTTTCACAGCTTCTGGTAATTTACACATAGTTGTTGGCTTAAATCCCCAGCTGTACTGGAAATGATTATTCTCTCTAAGGGTGAATATTTTCACAAGTTCTGGTTAAGGGAATGCCAAAGTATTTCATTATTGCAGCTCTCTTCCAGAAAACACTGTGACCACTGTGAGGTTCTTTGCCCACACAGTAGATTGTAGGCATTTAAAAAAATGTCAACATTTAAATTCTCCTGAAATTATGAATAAATTGGTCTGAGACTTCCCATATTATTGGCTGAACTTGTGCTAAAATATAACAGGGCTATGGTAGCCGTTGTCTGTGGACTTGACACTACGGGTGTTTGTATCAGGACCCAGATCACTTGAGGTTTAAGCTTTGTCACTGGAAACACTTCTTTGCAGAAAAAGTATTAGCCCAGAAGTCCTTAATTTGTGTTCCGGGAATAGTTTTTCAGGAAAGTATGTACTACAGAGCTTGCAGGAGAGAATGAGTCAAAAACTGCTCTGAGTTTCATGCGTGGGACCTTTCCCCAGCAATTTTTACACAGAATATAATTTGGCCTATAAACCCCAACATTAAGCATGTCAATCAGTTGCTCTTACCACAGATTACCTGTATGACAAAAAGTGTGTGTGTGTGTTAAACTCAATTATATAACCAAAGTGATTTTCATATAGTTTGGAAAGGCCTTGAGACCTCCTCAATGTTTATAGCCTTTGTGGCCAGGATGTCAGTGTCTAGAAATTGTACAGGGAATTGTACGTAATCAGGGAGGCTGCATGTTTCCAGCCTAAAAATGAATATACTATTGACAAACATTGCCCTGTGACTGTGATCTTACTGATACTTGCTGTTGTTTTTCTGGTCTTTGTCACAACACTCCATGTTGCCAATTCTTCTTCTTAACCTAGTTGTTGTACAATGCAAGTAAATCTAGGAGGTAATGCTGCAAATTGCTGTTTCCCCTGTCTCAAACCCTAGCTTGGAAATTCAATTTTAAGGTTGTAAATAGGATCCACTTGGACTTGTCTTCTCATTGTTATGGCAAATGGTGTGCATTGTCTTTATGAGGCTGCAAATAGCTTCACAAGGAGACAGCTTTGTTCAGGAGAGTTGGCCAGAACAGATTTTCTGAAAGTGACTTTAAATATAAAAATACTGTCAAAATACTAATGACAGCAAAGGCCTAGCCTGCAAACCCAAAGACCCCCTACTAGCTGCTGTTTAGTAGACCACCCTTGTAGAGGTGTACCAAAGATATCCCTCTGTTACTTGACTGTCCCTTTTCTGATATTTGTAATGCAGGCTCTTTGCTCTCCAGAATTCCCCATCTCAGGAAAAGAAAATGGAGTCAGGTACCCTTGTCAATAGCTCTTCTGTCAAAGCCAGCCTAATTTATATGCAGGCAATAACTAAATGATGCCTGTGGGGAAAGACAGCAGAGACAGGGCTGGTTGAGCAGTTTTAAGCACTCCTTTCCCATATGCATTTTTCAGTGTTCTGAAGGCCATTTTAAAAGGTAACTTTACTTTAAATTCCTGGACTTGCAAAAGTGTGAAGGAGTGGGATTATTGAAACCATGCAGCCCCCATAAGGATCTGAAAGAGCATGCAGCTTGTACTGAAGTGTTGCAGAAGAAGGTAAGAACACTTCCTACCTCAAGATGCTGTTCCCTAGACAGTCTCCAAAGTGTTTGTCCTGTAAGTGTGGTGGTCGGGACAGGAGTGTTGCTGGAGTCCCTCCTCATGCCAGGAGCTGGAAGTTTGAGGGCTGTGTAAGTGGAAGAGCAATAGTTGTCAAAGAGCTTGGAGCAGAAGCCCATGGGGGGAAGAAGAATGTCCCACATGATGCCTATGTCAGGCAGGAACCCAACACACTGGCGTTTCACAATCAGCATCCCCAAGGGGTCTAAGAATGAGGCTCCCTCTGCTTCTGCTTCTTTAGGTCATTAAATAAGCACTGCTCTGGGACTTGTCTCTTCTCCTCATATCAACATCAGAAACCAATATACATAGCCTCTTACATCCTTTTCCCCCGCTCAGTGCTGGCAGCTGTTCTCCCACCCCTTTCCTGCACTTGAGATACCTGCCACAGTAATGGGATCCTCCTGCAAGCTCTTTAATTGAAAGGAATTTCTATCTGGCCTGAAGATGTCAGGAGGCTGACAGAGACATGTTTCTATAAAATGAGGCTTGATCTACGGTGCAGCAGGCAGTGTCTGGATCACGGAGAATCCTTCACACTCGCTGGCGGTATCCGGCCTTTCGGAGGGGGATGTTAATTAAGGCACGTCTGTCAGGGTGTGGGTGCTGGAGACCCCTCTGGCTCGGCTGCCAGCTCTCCCCCTGCAGCATCAGCCTGCGAGGTGCCATTGCTTTCTTTCCACTTGGCGCTTCCCCTTGCCTGCTGTGCCACTTCCATTTCTGATTCCCATCAATTTGAAACAGAGCCCTGCTGACCCTGCTGACCGCTGCTCATACATCTCCCGGCATGGTTAATAATAATGGCCTCTGTGGGAAATGATGGGCTGAGACAGGGAAAGGACATAATGATGCTCTGGCTTGGGTAGGCAGAAAGAGGAAAGTGAAGTGACAAGCAGCTAAACAGCAAGAGAGGGGTGTGTTGATAAAAACAAACAAATCTGCAAATGTCTAAAAATCCACAGCGATGGCATCCCTGAAACAAATGGGGAGAGACAAGCTTGAGTCCCTGAGGGAGGGAAGAGGGGGAAAAGAGAGGGAGAGAGGAAAACGACCAGAGAATCGGCCAATAATTGAAATGGCATCAGGGAAGAAAAGAACTGGAAAGCACAGACAGGCTTGGAACTGGCAGGTGGCAAAGAAAGAGAATGAAAGAGAGAGAGAGAGCATGAAGGAAGGAAGATGCAGATATACAGAGTGAAAGGGGGAAATTAAGGGGGTAGCTATGGGGAGATAGCCAAAGAAAATGGACAAAGAATGGGAGGTGGGTGAGCATGGAGGGGAAGAGACCCATGCATTGACAGAGAAGGAAGAACAGATGGGAACTGAACCAAAGTAGGGAAAGGAGAGAAAACAAGGGTTTTGGGCTTAGAAATAGGGAGGAAAGAACAAAGAAGTGGGAAAAGGAGTTAAAGAAGAGCAAATGGAAGAGCCCCAGGCCTATGCCATTAAAGTTCATCAGAGACACAAAGAACAGAGTTCGGAAAACTGATGGTACCTGCTTCTCCAGGGCTTCACCCAGTCCCCATCAGCTGCTTGGGATCCCAGTGTAAATTCCAGGGAAGTGCATTTCATTTTTGAGTAAGCAGGCTTTGATTTGATGGAAAAGCTTTGAGTCCTGTGTTGCAGCCCCATGGCCCATAGCATGTAGCAGGCAGGTTTGTTGTGGATTTTATCTCCATAGCAATATAATGACCCCAGCAAGGAAAGCAGCAGGCATCTCTTGGTTGG
The DNA here is from genome assembly GCA_013400415.1 of Scytalopus superciliaris. Lineage (NCBI taxonomy): Eukaryota > Metazoa > Chordata > Aves > Passeriformes > Rhinocryptidae > Scytalopus > Scytalopus superciliaris. The sequence continues at coordinate 2,242,868 of VXBX01001056.1, forward strand.
GCAGATCAGCCACTCCCCTGCTCCCTCTTTGCTGGGTAATTGTCCGTAGTGCCTGATACTATGCTGGAAGGATATTTCCTTCTGTTGGTAAAGCAGATCAATGCTGACATCATGCACCATCAGAGATTTTTCTTTCAGTGCAAACAGTTGCTGCTGCCCCTGGCTCTCATCAATAACCAATTACGCGATCATCTGTGTTTCCTGGCTCATGATTTTTTACCCCCACACAGAGGAAATCAGAGAAGATGGTTAAATTTCCTCTCCATAATTTGTGTCCCTCAGCTGTGGCTGGGATGGAGCTGAGTGGCAGTTGTTGGAACAGGACTGTTTTTGCTGTGGCGCGGGAAGGTTAGCCAAAGCACAGGGGTGAGCCGTGGCCTGCCCAGACAGAAGTGTGTGGGCAGATCTTTGGCAGGGTTCATCACTCTTCTTAGCTGCTCACATGCTCAGTAATTGAAGGCTGTTTTGCAAGCAATCCTTCACAGTCCTTCCCCGAAATGCTGGCACTCATGTCCTGGATTCTGTGCTCATATCTGCCCCTACCCTCCTGTGTAACACTGCATAAGNATGTCTTCATGACATCAGCCATGAGAATTTTCGATTTGTTGTACTTGTAAGGCAGTTCTGGTCTTTTTGATGAAATGGAACAAATATGTGTTTACGGTAAGCACAAAAATGGATTAGGTTTGGGTTGCAGGTGCAAATACATGTACAAATATGAAGTTTGCTTACTTCAGATCTTCCATAGCATTTTTCAAATTGAGGCACAAGAATAAATCTGAAAAGCAACCACAAACACAGCACAAACAGAAAAAAGTATTTTTTAAAGATCTGCATCAATATTCATGGAAGTATTTTTTATTGCTACACTTTTCCCCAGCTTTTTTTCCAACTCCTTGGAAACCACTCTTACCCCTCCCATCTCTGCCATTTCAGCTTCCACCTATCTTGTGCAGTGTGCTCAAATAAGCTCCTGGGTTTTTTCTTTCCTGGAAAAGATGAGACTCGTTAGTATCAAATACAAGTGGTTGTGGCACAGAGAGAAGGAGGTACCTGGGTGAGCCTCCTGGCTGGCATTCAGATGCAGAGATTTGGTTTTCAATTAGATAATGCTCTCTGAAAACAGGAGTGCTGGAGCACATGGGATAATATTGACTGAAGCACAAAACAATTCAGTGGGTGACCTTCATGCTCCTGCGTATGTAGCCAGTCAGGATGCCTGGTGTGTAAATGCCACCCAATCAGTATTCATTTCATGTGGCTCATAACCAACCCGCACCAGGGAATGGATGAAAGGCAGCATTCAGGTATGTAATATGATTATCAGATGATATATCAGACTGTGATTCCACAAAGCCAAAGGGTCAACAAGACTGGAAAATGTATTTTGCAGCTTCTGAGAAGACAATTTTTTTAAGGTTACTGTGTACTCAATAGAAAATGAATAAATAAATGCATCAAATAAATAGATATTATGTAACATGGTTCCCACCTCTCCTTAGCTGGCCAGCTGGCTCCCAGGAGAACTGCTGACTGTGGACACCATTGTGAATACTTGGTCTGGTTTGTGTTTGCACAAATGAGGGAAAAGTTCTGGCCCCTTCACTGTTTGGGGCATAGAGGAATAGGGGGGGGTCATTCCCAGTGTTTTTCTTAGCCCTTTGAGGTGATGTTCTCCCTTACTGAGATGTCCTGTTGGCAGGCACCATGTCTGGACTCTCGGGGCTGGAGGCAAGGTTGTCTATCTGTCTGTTAGTCCTGGCCTCTCTCACTTGTGTACCTAGGGAAGGTTTTGTGCTGGGCATCTACATCCATTGCAGCCTGACACAGGTTTGATTCAAATCGCCTTTGCCTCACAGAGTAATGCACTTTTTCTCAGGAGTCAGCCTTTACTTGACCTCTGACTGCATGGTCTGACTCCTTCACATCTGGGAGTATGAGAATGGAGACTGTTAGTATGACTGGCTGAAGTTGTGCTGTTTAAAGTTTTAGCAAAACACACTCAACTGTTTTCTCCAGAGAGACTACAGTTGTGGTAATGTTATAAATCATTAACATCAACCTATAAAATAGGTTCCCAGGCATTCACGCTGCTGCTGCTGATCTCTGATATGAGGAATAGCCTATGATGCTAGTTCCTGTCTCAAAGATCATCTGTGTGATCTCACCACTACTATTGTTTAGGCTGCTCATGTCAAACCACCAGGTTCAAAAATATGGAGACAACAGACACAGAGGGTTTCAGGTTTGTACATACAGCTGTCCAAAAAAAGCTGGGAGCCATTATCACAAGGCACCCAGAATAGCTTGTGCTGTAGTCAGAGAGAGCAGCTTTTAAGACAGACACTTTCTTTTCTCACAGCTCAAAGAGTGAGTAACAAAAAGTAGTAACTCTGACAGAAGAGAAATGACCCCTGAATTTTCTCAGGGGGAAAAAAAAAAAGCTGGATCTCTTGAATGAAAAAAAGGTAGTAGCTGGGCTTTGTGAAGAAATATTCCTTACATTAAGGGAAAAAGGGAAGTGTGATAAGATTTTGCTGTAGCTAAATTTTAGGGCCAGAAGGATCATGTGGTTTGTTTTTATTGTAACATGGCAATTTCTGCATTAAGTCCATAACACCCATTGGAACAACAGCCCATCTTTCATGAGGATGTAGGTGACACAACTGTGGCCCTTCCCCATGGTCTGTGCATGCTCCACCAGAGTGCCCAAGTATATGTTCCCTCTCAAGAGACTCCACTAGACCTGGCATCCCAAGGGCATGACCTTCTCCCCTACTGGTCCAGGTTTTCTTTTCATGGAGAGCTCCACACAGCCTGTGGGATGTAGGGAGGAGCAGGGCAAATGAAAGCTAATGAGGTAGAATATAATCACAGCACTCCTTCATACTCACAAGCTGCTCATATCAGGTTCTGGAATGGGGTGTCATTTGTCTTTCTTCCAAACTGGCTTGAACTGGTTCACCTTTCTCCTACTGAAATGCTAATGATTTGAGTGCCTTAGGTGAGAGAACCATAACAGCTTCCCTGCATGTAGGACATCATTGTCCAGTTGAAGGATTGAGGACAAGCCACCCGAGGAAAGTATTTGTATTTGGCAACTGTGAAAGTGCGGACAGCTTCCTTTCCATGGTCTCATAGGGAGAATGTGAACAAGGTAAGGAGGGGAGAAACGGACAGGTGGTTCCCAGGAATGCACAGCTTTCTGTCCCACTGCAAATGCTCCAGCATGGCAGCTGTTCTGCCTTACTATTTTGGATGTAACTCTGGAGAGAGAGGACAAAACCCTGCAAATAGGTGAGGACAGGAAATCCTAGCCCTGAGGAGTGTCCCATGTAGCCAACAGAAAACTTCATGTAATGTTTGCAAGTTACAGCGTCTGTTTTGAGTGAGCATTAATGGATCTGGAAAGGGAACATTCTGATGGGAACATCTGGTTGTGTTTTGGGCTGCTTGCACATTAACACGTGCGCATTTTTTGAAAGTCTGACTTTATATCTTCATGTATCTTAACTTTGGAGCAATGGGACCTGCTACAAAAAATAAAATAGAAATTAGAAAAGAAAGTGCAGTGGGATGTGTGCTGTGCCCTGAAGAGACAGTGATCAAACAGTGCACAGAAAAGTGTATCAAGCAGAAAAAAATCAAGAATCTCTCCATCAAGAATGGGATAGACATAGAGGAAGGCTTTTTATAAGTTGGGGAGAAACTTGATATGTTAGATCTTCTGAAGAAATGTTTTTTATGTGCAGCTAGACTCAGTTGATATCTGCTCCAACTTGCTTAAAGAAACATGACAACTACTAAAGTATTTGATACTGGAAAATCAAAGGTGGCTCTATGTTGTCATTCTTGGCTTTATCTGTCAGAGCTGCCTAACTGTTTGCCCTCTGTGAACCATGGTTCTTTGCTTTTGTTACGAGATGGTGCAGAGCAAGGTGCATCCTCTCATACACAGAAAGGTGTGATGGATCTCCCTGTATCACAGTAAACTGTAAAAAGGAACAACCACTTTGAAATTGTAAAGTGTACTGACTTTTGAAAATCTCCATAAATTTCCTTCTAAATCTTTGGGTTGATCACCACTGGAAGGCAGAGCAAATTCCTTGACTGGATTTCTGTGATCTCACTGGATGGATGTTGCTATTTTTATGGTTTACTGCTGATATTTTGTGCCTACCCATTTATCTGTCATCCAGGGATCTCAGTGTGGCTTACAATAGCGTGCTCTCTGGCTGCTAATCCATGAGACAGAGTGTCATCAGTTCTGATTGTATTTCCAACTCTATCCAAATCTGGAGTGTCTGTCCAACAAACCTCTTCCCCTGTCAGTGCTTCTAGAAGACTGTGGCCTTGCATCTGTCTAGAGCTAACCGACCCCTCACACCAGACATCCTTTTTCTACCTAGCACAGCTGGCTTAGAACAAGGATGAGCTGGAAGTTACACTCTTTTGGAAGTCCCTCCTATTCTTCAGAGCTAAATCCAACTGTGTTGGTAGCAATATGAACTGCAAAGAACTGAGTCGAAGCTTGTGGCTATTCTTTGGAAATTGAGATGCTTCAAAGGAGCATCTCTACTTGAAGCTCATGAATAATCTCCCCGTAGCCAGCACAGAGGCACCCTTATGCTTACAGTTGTTTCCCTGGGGTTGGGGAGTGCTGTGAACCTCATGGGAGGGAGCATAGCTGGAGTCTCTGCAGGTAGTTTAAGCCTGATGGAACAAACAATGAAGACACTGGAGCAAATGTATGTGGATAGGCCCAGTTGGACACGGGCACGTTTAATACATAAACTCTGTTATCTTAAGCAGGTTCAAATCTCATGTTTTATATTGCAATTTTTTCCACTGTATGATAATGCAATTTAGTGGATAGATGTAATACAAAGCTGTTAGCTAATTTGGAATTTTTAGGGGGATTGGAAAATTTGGAAATTAATTATTTTGAAGACTCCAAGCTTAATAAAATTTGGGATTTAGGATAGGCTTGTCACATGTTAGACAAATGATCTCGAAAGTCAGAAGTAGAAAAGGATGTTCAGGGTGCATGTTGCCATACCAACAACCCAGAGAGCAGGTGCTGAATGTGTATATTCCCTGTCTCCCAAACCTTCTTCTGACTTTGTGGTTTGAGTGGTAGGAAATATGATATATAATTTGTGGACCACAGATAATCTTGCTATACCATTCACATAAAATGGGAGGAAATAGCTGAGATGCAGCCCTGACTTAGAGTAGTATTTGTAGAACTAAGATTTAAAATCTGATGTTTAAAACTGAGTCATGATGGAGAACGCTTAACAACTTGGATAGAACAACCCTGCCAGTATTCCCACACAAGGATTTTTCCCTGCTGCATGGCTGCAGATATTCTAGCAAGAGCATTTTTAACAGACCTGCAAGAAGCCTTCAGACTGTTCAGGAACATCCTATAGTGTCTGTCCCAAGAACTATGGAAAAAATTGTTGATTTTAAAATGTTTCTCAGTGTTAGCAGAGCTACTGTGTGAGAATTAGGTAAGTGAGTAATCAATCAAAAGCTGAGCATGGCACCAGAAGCTGTTGAAAAGATAGGGCATCATTAGAAAGAACCTTTGGGTCTTTGAAGCAGAGCATTTCTTTTAAATGGTCACATCCCCTTCAGGTACAAAACAATAACTTTGTAAAGCTGTGGGTAGATGATAAACTCTGATAACTGTCAGTACCACCCCTGGAAAACCTGTTCCTATTTAGGCAAGCTTCTCAACCCTAGGGAATCTAGGTAAATGTGATTTTTAATATTTGATATGGAACTTTACATTCAATAGTTTACTTTTTTTCCTAATCACTTGCACTTCTACCAGTGCCTCCCCAGGAAAGTGATCAGCATTTATATGTTGAATGATTAGGTAATGAACAAAAGTGATTAATTGGAAAAGAGAGGATGGTGGCTTTGGAGAAGGAAATGCCTTTGAGAGAGAATGCGAGAAAATCATAAAATCCTCAATACAGAAATAATGGATTAGATACAGAGAGAAAAATGAGAGTAACACTTACATGTCTGAGAGAGAAGCAAAATCCCAAAAAGGGGCTTGTGGCAGATTGCCACCAAGCTGAACACAGTAACAGTGTTTGGTGACAGTGGTGCTTATGTTTATTTTAGGTTAAGAGACATAGTAGAAGTAAATTTTTAGGGGTTGGGTTTTTTTGTTTGATTGGGTTTTTTAAGAGGATTGATTTCTTTTCTTGAAAGCTATTTCAAAGCAAAATTAAAACTTGAGTAGATTCCTTGGTTTTGTAATACCTTAAAAAGGAACTTGGAAGAATGTATTTTCCTATTCATCTTTTTTTTTCCTCATTACTGAATGTGATAAAATGATAATGCAATATTTATTCTGTATTTGTATATATTTACACTTTCCACTTTCTAATTTTTGAGAACATCTCCATTTCAGCTAAAAATTGACCATTTATTATACAATAACTCCAGAAGTTAAGAAGGCTAGAATGCTATAACAAAAAATTGAGTTATAGGAAAAAGCAAAGGTGAAAAAATAGATATGTATGGATTCAGCATCAAGTGGAAAGGGGAAATGGGCAAAGGGCAAGAGAGAATACAAAACTGATATGTTTCCTTTTTTTTTTTTTTTTAAATGAGTTTTTTTAAAAACTATTTTTGAACTTGTAACAAAGTTTTCTGCTGTTTTCCTTGTGGAAAGAGGAGTATATGAATTGTACATCAGCTGTGAAAAAACAGGTTTTTCAGGAGTACCCTTCAGCTGCAGTATTTTGTCTGGCTGGAAAAGAGGACAGCAAGGGCGATGGAGAACTGTGAGTGGCCTTCCTATCTGAGAGGCTGAAGTAATTCTGGTAACAAAATGGCTTTAAAAATGTTAAAGGACAGAAATAGACATTATGGTTTACTTCTACATGTTCCTTCTTTAGAATATATACCTAAGCCCTTCAAGCGTGCGTTCAGCTGTGACATGTTCTCTATGCGAAGGTACCTGATATTGAACTAGGTAACAAACCTTATTGTACCTGTGCAAATGTTGAAAATAAAGAGAAAGTGGAGTCTGGAAAAAGAGTACATCAATACAGACATAGCCCTCCTGACTAGGGAAACTCATACCTCAGCAGCAAGATGAGTTTATATTTAGCCAACAAAGTATATTTGGAGAAAGACTGCAGAAATGACAGAACAAATCATTTTAGCATAGCGTGGTGGGGATTGGAATAGCATGCTGAGAATCCTGGCATTTGCTTTTGCATCTGGTGCAGAATACATGACCCCATATAAACAGCACCCTTTCTTTGTGCCTCAGTTTCCTCAACCGTAAAAAGGTGTTTGTTCATCTTTAGAGCATTTCAGACTGTGTGTCTGAAAAGCCCTGTGCAAGAGCTATCTAAGAATTATTTATCGTAAATGACAGCCCCTCATATTCACTTTGCACTTTCCTCTATTACCAGCCCTTTCTTCCCTTGTAGTTTTCCTTATTTATGTCTTTGCCTCCCCATTACCTTTGCGTTAAAGCTCGCATCTGCATTGATTTTACATCACTGCACTGTACTGCAGCCATTACAAGTTTACACATCCGAGAGATCCTTCTGAATCTTTAACCCATTGCTCCAAGAGCCCTGACCACAGGACATCTATCATCAGATAACCCAACTGCACTTATTGCGATGGGGTATTAAGTGACTGGTTACTGTCAAGGGAAAGGGCCAAATACATTGATGATAACTGTGTTCCTGCAGCTTCTAAATCATTCTTCCCTGGCACATACAAGGCTTTTCAAAGCAGGACACTGTCAATATTAAAATAAAGCACTTTGGAAAGCATTGTACTAACTTGAGAAGGTTGAACGGTGTTTCATGTCATAAGGAGACTTCTACCTGTTGGGAAATATGAGTCTTTTAAAAATGAGCTCCCTTGCTCCACTCCTCTGGCTGTGTGTTGTTAAATCACCATATGTGCAGCACACTCTGGCTTTGTGTGTGCTATGGCAGGACCATTTCCCATTGCCTGTGGAGAAAGCCAAGCGTGACAGCCCTGGAGGAGAGGATTTCTGGTTTGCTTACTGCTTTCCTGAACAGGGATGCCCAGCACACCCTCAAGTCCACATCAGCTGTCCTGGTAGCTGGACATAATATAGTTTTTAATCTTCTTTTTTGCCTCCATTTCTTATCTGCAAAACACTGTAAAAGCACCTTCTTACTTTACTGTGAAGCAAAGTTTGGTATAGATAGTATGTTCCTACACAACAGGAAAAGAACTACTCAGGCATATGAGATGGGTCGATAAGACACTGAGAATATTTACTCATGGGCCTAAAGAAGAGTTTATTTCAAAGGGTGAGCTTGCTGTTGCAGTTCATTTAGGAGGAGTAACTAGAACCTCGTAAAAGGTTTATCTCAGATCTTCCCCAAAGTCCAGCATAACTCATGTGAAAGTCTTCCTCCAGCTGGCAGGGAAAAGGCCTTATTTCCATGCCTAAACACCAGCCTTGCAAAGGCAAGAGTAAAGTGCTAGCTGTTGCCTTTTTGCCTGTCGGAGGAACAGTTTAGGCACATCAGTAGTATGCTGAGATGAATTGAAAGCCTAAGTGACCTGTCAGTCAGGTTTACATTGACTAGAAAGCTCAGTCAGTGATCTCATCACTTGAACAAAGCAGACCTGAGTCCTTTCACTGTAAGTGCAGGTATTAATAAGTGTTTCTATGTTTAAGTTGCTGCATAACTTCAATTGCTTTTCATAGTGTACTAAAGCACAGATTTACAATGATGCTGGCATGTAAGTAATTGCTTAGAGACAGCAGGGTGTAGGAAGCAGAGGAGCAGGTATCCTTTAATTTTTGAATTAGTTAGGGGACTCACTCACCAGGAGTGCTGATGCTGGAATAACAATATCCTGACATTGGCATAAGTATGTACTGAGTCAAACTGGGTTCCTAATAGACTTGCCTATCTGCTGAATGCAAGGGGTTTGAGTTATCCCTCTCAGAGTAAATGATGAGACTGGAAAAGATTCTGTGATTAATTTACTAAAGAACAGAAGAGATTATTTTACCATGTGCTTAGTCTTCATGTTCAAGAGAAATTGTTCATGCTCTTATTCCATTTGAGAATGTGATCGTTTACTGAGGATGAAAGCTTGGAGAGACCTGGAAGTTCACTCAGGGCTTGATTTGGGAAAAAGCAATTTCAATGTTATCCAAGGATAGATGAGGTGGCAAGACTGAGGGTATGCATTTGGACAAAATACTGTGATAAAGGACACTTCTTTTAAACTCAGGAGGTACTCCTCTGTTAAGTATTAGACAAAGCTATCTTTGGGTTTCCTTATCTAAATCTGGTCTAGATTAGATTAGATTTGATCCATGCTGTCAGATTACTTACAAGCAGAAGCACCTGGACAGTTTCAGAAATGTCCAGAATGGTGACGTGAATGATGTGAATATAAGCTGTACTTCACACAATCAAGCTTTTTAGTAGTTGCTTCTGTCCTTGGGGTTGGTGTTGTTTGAATGACTGTTTTCACTTCCATTTGTTTTGGTGGATTGGTTACTTTTTCCAAAAAATCGACTTGACTTCATCCACTGTGAGTTAAAAACTAAGAAACTGCAGGCAAGGTACAGCATGAGCCTGCATTAGTGCATGCCAGCAGCAAGATCTCTTATGGTGAGAATTCTGCCCTCTGAGTTATACATCCATGTGGCTTCCCACCAGTAATCTGGTATGGTGGAGTGCCCAGGTTCAGCACAGCCCCACAGCTCTGTATGGAGACCCCAGAGGAAGTGGAGTTTGGAGAAAAGTGTGGTGTGGACTGTTTATACAAAGGAGCCTTTGGCATTATGATTTATGTTCTCAGTGTAAGCAAAGATTAAAAACTGGACAGCGCGAACAAAAGGAAAAAGGTAAGTGGCATAGTGTCTCTCATTTTCTGTCTGCATATAAGGCTAACTTTGCATGGGGAGCCTCCCTGCAAAGATCTGGAGAGGTAGGATTCCTTGGTAAAGAATAGCTCTGGTTTCCCTGCACCTCCCTACTGCCCTGGGAAAACTAAATGAAGCTGTGTGATGAGGATGAAACAGCAAGGTAATGCCTACGGCAGAGAGTGCTGCTGCCAGTGAAGATTTTTAGTGCCCTGAGGCAAAACTGGTTTTAGTTGGGACAGGGGAGTGTTGATGTGCTAATTCAAAGGAAATGTTCGGCTCTAATTGCAGTGGAGCAGGAGGAGGGTGGATGGGTTTAACAATAGATGTACTGAAAGAAGGCATGGCATAAGGACATAGAGAGAGATAAAGACCTAGATTTGAAGAAAAGGGCTCCAGCCCATTCTACCAAGTGATTCCAATTAGTTCTGTTTTGCTGGCCCTCTTCCTCCTTTTTAGTGACCACATCTGTAGCAATACAGATATGGTTTATCCAAAGTAAAATCCAGCTTTCAGGGGAAGTTTCTTGTTATTCTTGAGCTCAGCATTACTTTTCAGTTAGAATTGTATCATTAGTAGGCTAATGTATTTAATTCTTACCTCGGACTCGGTGACTGGATGTGGACATAAGAACTGACTTGGAACTTGGACACAGATGGTGATTTCAAGTACAGATTTTCTGGGAGATTTGAAAGCTTGGGGGTTAGTTTCTCTTACAATGATCACTCCTTTTACATGCCTAGATGCTTCTTGATTTCAGATTTAACAGGGGAAAGAAGTGGCTGAATAGGAGGAAACAGAAAACCTTAAGCTATTTCTTCATCATCTCAAACAAGAAATCCCCTTAGAGAGCTCATTCACCTGAGATTTCTAGCTCCATTTTGCAAACTGAGACCCCTCACTTTTTGGTGGAGACATGATACAGAGTAGATAGGGAATTATAGTTTGTCTGAACAGGTGACCCTGGGAAGTTGCTCCTGTGCCCTGTGTGCCCCTTACTCCATCTATAAAAGACAGATAAAAATACTTAAGAAAGATTAGTGTTGGACTGGTGTGCAAAGACAGTTGAGTGTATCTCAAACAACTAACTGCTTCTCTTTGTGACGTTTGTTATTCCTTGCTCTCAGTACTTACAGCATATAAAGTTTTTCTCACCTTAAGGCCAGTGTGTGATTGCTCTTTGTTCACCTGTCCAAAGGAGATTGGAAGCCAGGGCACAAGTATGAACAAATATGATCCACTCATAGTTATCCTCACTAATGAGGTTCCCATTTTTTCCCCAGGGAGGCTAAACGCTGTCCTATGACCCAGGGCACCAGTCACAGTCCTCAGACTGCTGGGGCAAAGAGTTTGGGTGTAATCTAGTACAGTGACATTTGTTAATGTTTTCTGTTCATTAAAAACTTTGGAGCAGAAGACATGTTCATAAAGCTCACAGCCTGCTCACAGATAATTCATGAGCATAATAAAAGGATTCATTATTAATGTAAGATCTTTGCTGTGAAAATTAAACCAGCTCTAATACCTCACGCACATTGATGCATGTTGGGAAGGTTTATTTTGTGGCATTTCTCTTGTGCTTTGAGATCATGGAATTAAAGTTGCTATGGAGAGAGAAAGCAGTATGGACTGAGTTTACAGCTGTCATTAATGCCCTCATTAGATGAGGCCTTACAAACACATAAAGTGTAACTGCACAGCTGTAGTTAAAGCAGTGCATCACCAGCTAATGCATATTGTACTAAAGCAGCACTAGCAGCACATCTGAACAGGAGCAGGAAGACTATCCCAGTATATACGCATACATGTTCCAGACATAAATTTTATAAACATCAGATGCAGGAGTACTGCCCACTCTTTCAGCTGTGTTCTTTTTTAACATTCTCCTTGCTGAAGATTGCAATTCTGTATAGGCAGAAGAAGGGGCAGCATCATACTTCTCTCATCTGCTTTAGTGTGAAGTCAGATGAGGTTGCTGAGGTTGCTGTTGGCTTTTTGCCTTAGGTAAAGCAAGGGGTGCTGACATGGTCAGTGGGAGCAATAATCTCTAGCCAAGAGAAGGGATAGTGTCTTCAGATCTTAGGCCTGGAGTGAGCACTGCCTGACCACAGCTTCCTAATCTTAATCAGACTATTACCATACAGATACCCAAATTAATTGTAGACCAGGCCTAATGCCACTAATAGAATCATCTCAGTGCAAGATAAATAATACAAATGGTACAGAAATCAATGACTATTTCTATCCAGCCTGACACTAGCATTAGCTGTTTGTTATTGCACATTTGAAAGGGTCTTATTATACATCCTAAACAGAAAGCTATGCAGACTGAATGGCCTCTGCACGAACGGGCACTTGAACTGCAATCAAAACAGACTGTTGCATGTAAATGAATGTGTGAGCATGGAGATATTCCCCTGACAGACATCCACATGCATGCCAAGTGAAATGCACCAGTGAGGCATTGTTGGTAGTAGCAATGGTATAATCATTTTCATGACTACAAGACCTTAAAGATCCCACAGACAGTGAAAGATGCTTCAGGGAAAGGGGAAAGCTGTTATATTTATTTTTAGTTTGTGGACTTTGGCAGTGGTGAAATTACTTTTTAACCATTTCTTCTTATTCATCTGATGCATTTTGAGCAAACAGTAAGGTGAAGTTGCCGCCAGGAATGAGAGGAAATGTCTTTCATAGAATGTACCATTTACAAACAAACATGTTTGCACTTGTGCGCTGGGGCCTGCCTGCAAATTGTTCCTGCTTTTTTTTTTTTTTTTTGTTTCCTTTCAGTTTGTCACTGTAGGGATACAGGGAAAGCACAGCAGTGTGACCATGGTTAATAGATCCCTTGCAGTCCCTGAATAGGCTGTGTGAGAATGGATGTGGACCATGAAGTCAAGGGAAGGTCTAAATGAGGCAGAAACAGTCTCTGAGGCTCCTAGCCAGCACTTTTATAGACACACACCTCTATATTCCATTGTCCCAAAAATGTGACCATAGGAAGGAGCTTCCCCAAGGAGAAACTTCACAAGAGTTTCTGGGCACTTTGCTAAGGCAGGAACCAACTGAAGAACAGGGCAGGTTCTGCATAAGTACCTTAAGCACTCCTACATTGCAATATCCATAGTAAGTCTCCCTCTGGGCCACCACACTGCTTATGTGCTAGCCATACTGGCTTGCTTGGGACTGTGGCTACAAATAGTACCTTCTTGAAGGAGCCTTACCTACATGTTTATGGAGTGTTCTTCCTTTCTGGATACGTAAAGGACTCATATTCACCTCCATCCTCCAGCCAGTGCATGAAGCAGTCCTGCTGATTTTCTCCCCTCTTGGTTAGGGAGGGCAGACCTAAGCTGTATTCCTCCCCCACCTGAAGAAGATGTGAGACCCACAAGAGTAGATTACTTTGTCAGTCCCTGGAGCCAAAGGTCTTGGATTTCATCAGCTGTCAACCTGTTTCTTTATTAAATATCACCCTGCTCCCACTGTGACCTTCCAGAGTGAGTGCCTAGAGCAAGGTGAGCGATGAGCTAAGTACAGCAGTACTTACCCTCCTCCATCATCTGTACCCCTGCATGAGCAGCCTTGGGACACTGGTATGGCTAGTGACCTGTTTCTAGGCATGGGTGAAGGTCAAGACTCCCTGCTGGTCCTCCTTGATATATTGGTATTCTTGATTGTACTGATCAAAGAATCCTTTGAGCAGCATCAAGGACTGAGCAAGAAGGGATGGCTCCAGTCATTTTGCTGAACAGATAGAGGAGTCAGTATTGTTTCCCCCCCCTTTTCCACTATTCTATACACATACAAGCCCAGAGCACTGAGAGACGTGAGACACAATGTGCTGCTTTGCCACTAGCACATTGACACGGTTCAGCACTGCACACCCTTCCCTACTGAGGCAGTCTCTGACAGCCTCACCAAGATGTTTCCCTGTCTGGAGCAGATTGTAGAAGGGTGACTAAGTATTCCAACACCAAGCACAGAGATCATGGAAGTGCTTGTGACAGGAGGGGCATACTCACAAACCTATCTCGTCATCAATTTGAGACATCTGCCTACCAGCCATTACACATTCTCCTGCTGGTCATCCTGATTTGGTAACTTCTCTTGAGCACTCAGATCACAAAAACATTGAGGAAAATATGCTGCTATGTTTGTAGAGGTGGCCATACACAGATTCTTACCTTGAACAACTTATCTTGCAGGTGAAGACCTCATGGTTCAAGCAATGAAGATTGTTGTTGCTTTGTGACATTCTGATAATTCATAGGGTTTTTTCTGGGTTTTGAAGCAATAGATCTGCTCCACAAAGCAGGTCTGGGCAACCATGATGGTCAGTACTTAATCTGTAACTACCATCTTCACATCAGAACATTCCTCCCACTTGGTAGTGTAGACTCTGGTACATGGCAAGAGCAATTTTCAAATAGCATTCAAAAGGGGAGGTACTTTTGTATTGGGAAAGCTCCCTTGAGTAATTCCTCCTCAAAAGAAGAAATAAAATTGTCTTAATAGATGGCAAGGAAGAGAATATCTTGGCAGTGAAGTTGTTCTTGAGGAGCAAGCTATTGCCAGGAGCACCTGGTGCAGAAATGTGCCCTAGGAGTCACCAGGATGGTGACCAGACCTAGAACAAATAATTGTTGAGTATTAGATGTATTTGAAAGTTGCTTTAGTTTTGTCCCTCTCAGTCTTGTTGGAGGCAAGGCCTCAGAGAAGCCCTGAGATGCAAGCCATGTGTTTTTCTGGTCTTTAAAAAGGGCTGGGAAAGACACAGTTTCTGTTTTTCATTTTATATGGCTCAGCCATCCTCTGGCTGAGACAAACGGAGCATTTGTGCCAGCTGGGGAAGCAGCATATGTGAAGTGAGAGCCACCAGCCTTCTCCTTAGGGCAGCAGATAACAGAAATGGCCTCCCCATGCCAGATTTGATCACCTTTGATCACCAGGTGTGCCATTTGTCACTAGTGAAAGGAATGGCCTTGAGAGGAGGTTGGACCCTGGGGATGAGGGAGGACATGGCCTCTCTCCACCCTGACTGTCCAGACAGGAGTAGGAAGACCAAGTCATGTCAACTGGGATGGCTTACGTGGTAAGGGGACTTGTCCTCATCCCTCTGAGCCTCCTCTGAGTCTTCTGCAGCTCAGAAACAGCCCTCAGTCCTGCATAGGGCCCCTTAAAGGAGGTGTGATGGCTTAGCTGCTTCCCCTGTGTGTGCACACCAAGCCAGAGTGGCTTGTGCTCCCACTTTCATTTTAACTCCTCAGCTCCCTGTCAATGATGCCAACTGGCTCACCTCATTAAGTTACAGAGAAGGAGGCCCCTGGATTGATGGCAGGCAGGTTTAATATGCCTCTTTCTGAGCACTCAAGTGCAGCATGTAGGAGGCTGCTGGGGAGATATTCCCACAGGCTCCAGCAGAACTGACTGATTGAAGTTGCTCTGAATTGATGGGTAATGGGGGAGCTTTCTTTGATAGCTCTTNCAGAATGAGATCTGATGAAAACCTAATGGTTTAAATGATTCTTAACTCCTTCTTTTTCAGCAGCAGCTCACTTATACACACCAACTGAGAGACAGGTCAGCCAAAAAGGTGATAACTATGTAAAGTGAAAAATCCCTTGGGAAAGTTTATGCCACTGGAGCTGGATACAACCTCTCCATTTGTGGCTCTGAAAATGGGTTCTTGGTTTGCTGTAGATGTGGTAGCTGCAAGTAGGGCATCTAATGGCTTAATGTGATGGGTGCTTAGGTAGTGATGTAGTAACTGAGGGACAGGAGCAGAGCTGGTGTAGGGAGCCAGGGGGCTGAAGGGCAAGAGGAAGCAGTGTTAGTGAAGGCTTTAGAGAAGCTTTCATGGCACCTCTTTGTGTTATGTACAGCTCAAGCTGCTGTGGCAAGAATTAGGCACACTCAGGCAGAATTATTTCAAAACTGATTAACAGAAACTGGCTAATGGTGAGCTTTTCTCACCCTCTCCATGAAAGCCTCTGTTCAACAAGCTCATTGCAAGTATTTTTCCCTCTACATTAACTAACCTTTTAATCAGATAATGGATTTCTTCCCATTTCCATAAGTTCTACATTTCCTAAAGTTTCTGTCAGCCAGATGTCCTTGCAATCTGTGTGTATCCATGAACTGGCATATTTGTGAGCATGCCATTTCTCATTCACATATACCGATCAGGGCGTGTGTTAGAGAGTCCAGAAACTCCAATAATTTGATCCAGTTTGAGATCAGCGGGCCAGAATTTGGCTGATATAAATCAGTGCTGTCTTGGAGCACAGTCATTCTGCTCCATTTGGGAATCTGAATCATAATTTCCAATCTAGACCCTGGCATCTGGCAGACACTGTGGCAGGGCACTAAAGAAGCTGTTAGTGTAGGCTTTGCTTTGCCCATTTCAGCAGCTTGATACAGCAACCATTTGTCTTCAGTGATGTGTGCTGTGCCCCTTCCTTAACTGCTGAGGTAAATTTAAGAGAGTCAGAAGGTAACTACACCCTTACTTGAGAACCTGACTGTCACATTGTAGTTAAAACCCCTTTGAGTTTACAAGAAAGGACTTGGAGTGCAGTGAGTTTTATTTGCAGGTGATCAGAAAATGCAGTTTTTCACCTCAGAGGCAGCGGCTTCACTTTTTAATGCCATGTTGAAGAGCAAAAAGCCTTGAGCTAGCTCTGAAAAAAAGGTCATCAAGTTCATGTCATGACACAGGTGAAAATGGGTATGTCTGCTTGGCTGGTATCCAAGAGAAGACTGACCTGCAGCACCTGACAATGAGTTTCTTTTCCTCAGTAAGATCTTGTTTCTCTTTTAGCTGGAGGTGTCATGCACAACCCCAGTTACTACAAACTCTGATGGTATTATTCCCCCTTCCCTTCCATGCCTGTAAAAGACCATCTGGGAAGAAGGGTAGCCACCTCTTTGCAGAGTCACTGGCCCGCTGAGGTGATGTCCTGTGACTGAGTGTGGCTGGTGCTGCAGGCCATCCCATAGCACTCCATGATGCCACACATCCCCCTGCCTGGCTAGGCCAGGCTTGAGGAGCCACGGGTGAGGAAAGTGCTTATGCCAGCTCAGGGCAGCTTTGTGTGAATGCATGCTAAGCTGCAGCCAATATGGTAAAGGATTGCCTAGTCCATATCCCTGCCTAGTGGCAGGGTCAGCTCTTCCCAAGTCATTCCTGATAACTGCTTCTCTAGCTCATTTTGAATGACTTCACACCCTCCCAGGACAATTTATGCTTGTGCTTCATCATCCTTTATGTTCTTTCTAAGGTTTAACTGACTCTTCCCTGCTGCAGTTTGAGCCTATTGTGAATCAGATGCAATCATCTGTTACTTTCTTTATTTTGTGGGGACCTTGTCCATGATTTCATCACTTTTATTGTGTCCTACTTCAGTCTTTTCTAAGCTAAAAAGGTCCCACTGGATTTGTTTTTCTTTGCAGCTTGTGTGTGCTAAATATCTGATCATTCTCCTACTCTTTTCTGGACCTTTTGGTTGGTTCATATCCTTCTAGCCCTCACTCCTCCATACTTGTCCTGCTCTGGCCTTTCCAGTGGATTTCCAGTTTGTTAGATAAATACATTTCTGATCTGTTGATTGCAACTCACAATCTGATTGTAGGTAATGCAAATATGGGAAGACATTCATAATCCCATCAAATGTACAGATGTCAGCTGATTGTCTGCTGATTTCCCATCCTGAGGCTTGAACCTGGAGCTGGCCTGGCAGCCAGTTCTCAGCTGAAGGAGAGAAACAGGTATGAAACCAGCTGTTGCCTTTTGGCCAAGACTCAAATGGATTTGTGCTATTGACAGTGCAATTCCCATCTGCCCCCATCATTTTCAGCAGCTACGGAAGTCATTCTTGGCTGCTACTCAGTAGCTGAGCCACAAATTTGAAACAAGACTGTTTGAAACCGAACAGTTATTTTGTGTGGTGCCCTGGTTTTACCTTTGCTATATGGTGCTCCAAATACTGTTTCACCAATAGTACACATTATTGCTGCTACTTAGAAGGTGCTTCCCAAACTGAGCCACGCAGGGTGCAGGGATTGTTGAAAAGTACATCATAAAGATTTATGGAAAGCCCAGTCATCCTCTTTTCATTACAAAAAAAATCTCCATCTATTTGAAGGATATTCTTGGTGAACCAAGAAGGTGGGGAGAGAAAATCTTACTTCCATGTGCACTCTCCCATGGGAAAACAGATGTAGTTGCAAGAACCTTCACATGTGCACTTAGCTCCTAAGTTCACCATGACACAGCTGCACTGAGGTCAGGGCACGTCACTGATTCCTGTGCACACTGACGGGGCTACACAAGAGACAGGTCAGGCCCTGCAGCCTGTGCTTCACACAGTGCTCATATTGAACCATTTACATCCCAGTCAGTGTGTCTGCAGAGGAAAGGTTAAGCAGGCAAAAAGGACTTAAGATCTGACAAACTACCTGGAGTTTGTTCCCATGCATGCTCTCTTGTTGTCCCCCTCCCTTTCCACCTACCTCCCAGCCTTCCTCCCCTGAATTTTGGCCAAATATTGAGAGCAGGTTTTGTATACCATTTTCCCTACTGCTACTCACTCTAGCCTGATATTAATGGCCTTTGAGATTACACTGCTGAGAAGCTAGACTGAGGGCTTTGCTTTTAAAAGAATCCTTCCATAGCCCTAATTTATTTTATTTCCTCTTGTGTTTCATCTTCCTTTCTTCATTTCTGTTGGGGAAGTATTGACTGTTTAAACCCATATATGATGCTGTTTGAAAATAGGCCATTTTTGTGTGTTGGAGAGAGAAGGAAAAAGCTTTCATTCCCTGTCTAGCAAGGGGGTCTGGCAGGCTGATTTCACAGTGGGATCTCACAGTTCAGTACAGGAGAGCTCAGGAGCAAAAGCAGCTAAGAGAAGCTGGGGCTGAAGGTAAAAGGGTGTGAGCATGTCTGTGCTGCTGCACTGTCTTGGGAGTAAGTGTGACAGGAGAGAGACATGGCTGGGAAGCAGGAGCATGGGCAGGCAGACCAGACAGCTGAAAGGCTAGGAGACATAAGCAGCCCATTTCAGCTGGTGACTGAGGGGCACACAGAGTGAATATGAACCCAAATCAATCTTCAGAATTAGCCAGGATGCTCGGGCTAAGTAGGAGCCTCAGTGCATTCACCTGCACAGAGGGAATTTCTATGCTGTTGGGATCCCATGCTGGGCAGAGCAGCTGGGCTAGGGGACCACATACCAAGCAGCATCTCCAGGGAAACTCATTAACAGAGTAAGTGAGATTCCCAAACCATGTGATTTGCTCTGGCTGCCTTCAAACCAAATGGGGTGATGCCAGCTGTGAACATGACCAGGAGAGGAAGCTTGTCTTCAGATCAGAATGGACTCCATTGACCTCCTTAGATGTTCTTGGAAACAGTGGTGCTCTGAACAGATGATCTTCCTCTCTCTTGCAGCAGCAGATTATCCACCTATTCACCTATTTTAACAAAAAACAAAAACAAAAACAAAAAAAAACAAAAACAAAACAAAAAAAAACCACAAAACAAAACAAAAATAAAAAAGCTCCTTTGTTTTAACTTCTATTTTGAGCGAAAGGGAAAAAAATGCAGCTGTTCCCAGAATTGCTTGTCATAGCTCCAGTAACTGAGCAAGTCATGGGCTTTCCGTCTCTTACGTTATTGTTTCCCTCCTGAATGAAGCAAACCCTGATGTTCTGTTTAGGGGCAGAGGACTAGAGGAACAGCTTTAGTATGGTCTTACTCTCTGTTCTCTCTGGTCCTGGCAAGTGACCTTAGTGCCTGCTTGCCTCAATTCCCATTTCTCTGCTTTCTTGGATGTCAAGAGATTGAATTTAGTAAGCACTTTCCCACTCCTGCTGTCTGGTGTTGCTGTGAATTTGGTACAGGCTCTCATGAAGCTGCTCTGCATTGGCTGCAGTGCTGCATTTATAGTTCAGCTGAGTCTAAGCACCTCACTCATCATTTTTCCTCTTATCTAAGCTTTAAAGGTGCCAAAGCTGGTGTCTCTCCTTCTTCTTGCCCTCAGACCTATGTTAACTTCCAGTTCCTTCTCTGGGTTGAGCAAGGGGAAGAATCTCAGGAAAGTTCAAGTTCCCAGGTAATTTTATCTTTCAGACTGACAGCCCAGCAAATATACAGCAGTGGGAAAGGGGAGATACAGATAGAGACTGCTGGGATCATCTGTCCATCAGTCAGCAAGAATGTAGTGCTTTATTCACTTATTGCTTCTTCTCATGTCATAAAGCACAATCCAAATGAAGGCCTGGGGAAAATGGATTTCATACTTCATAAAGAGCCCATTTCTTGCACTCCTGGGTAAGACCATGAACTTCTTCAAGTAGGCTCTGCGCTGAAAATTAGAGACCTGAATATCTGGCATTAACAGTGAGTAAAACATTGTGCTGATCTAGGCCCTGCACCTAACACTGTGCACTGAAGTACCTGGGGACAACACCACGGCCTTTGAAGACTCTCCTTCACTTAATAATAATGACAGGATACTTCAGATGTTGTGGACCACAGGGAAAATGCATTTGTGTTTTCCAAAGAAGTGTGGGATGATTTATCTAGGGAGTGTAAAATCATCAGCTATCTTGGGTTTGAAAGTATGTCAGGATTTAATTTTGGTCGTGATCCCTTAGCACAAGAGGATGGAAAAAGAGAGAAAATAGAAAAACATGAATAAGAAGAGAATATAAGCCAGAAGCTACATACACAGCGGAGACCTTTTGTGTAAGTGCTCAGAAAGTGATGGGGTGTTGTTTCAGTAAAGCAGGACTTGGTGGGTGTACATGGTGATTGGACCTTAACTTTGAGGCTGGCAGGAATGGGTCAGAGCAAGTTGTAGTGGGAAAAGCAAAGTAATATCAGCTATTGAAGTTCCCTACAACTTCTTGGTTCACTGCCTCTCTCTGCCACTGAGCTATGTCCTGAGCTATATACAGGCTGCTTGGGGATTTGGGCCAACTGTCCCTGCTGCTGACATGAGCATTCCCAAAAGACTCGTGTTAGTCCCTGTGGTCAGCTCCAGCCTGGAGAGCTTTTGCCCTGTCTCTTCCCATGCCACCATCCAGTGAGCAAGTTACCAAGGCATCCGAAAACATGTCCACTCCCTGTAAGCACTTAATGCACTCAGGGTGTTTGTGGGGCCAGTTAAACCGCTTGCAGTGATAAAGGGCTTGGAGCAGTGTGTGGCGAAGTTGTATTCATTCAGTGCACTCAGAGAACACCAAACTCATCCTACAGACTCAGGTCTATAGGAAAAAGGCCACCTCATATGGCCTTTTCCCAGACATTTTGTTCCTCATGTGCCTCTTATATATAGCTTATTGTGTTGCCTGCATTAGGTTCTTGGTTTAGTAGGCATGGGTCTTTATGTTATCAGCTCTGGTAAATGTTTGTCAGCTAAAATAATTGCAGCATTATTTGGAATAAGCATCCTGGTAACAGACAGCAGGATATGGTCCTGCTCAAAAAAGAGCTCAGAGCTTAAAGAAGCCTCCTTTTTCTTGCAGCCCTAGTTTTCAGGGTGTATTTCATCCCTAGCACATCCCTAGTGCATGTTATTATTGTCCAGTACACTTGCAAAACCTTGGATTTCACACAGCTTTCCAGTCCCTAGCTTTAGATGCGTGACGTTCATTAAATCAAGAGACGGTGAACAGGAACTAGTCCCGGCTCAGCAAATGCACTACTTTGCTCTTGCTAACTGTGAACTTATTGGGCCACACCATGACCATTTTGGGATGGGTGTAAGTCTAGAATTAACACCATCATTTACAGTGTGCACATCTGGCATTAGGCAGGTGCAGCAGCGATCAGAGCCTGCCCGTGCTTTTGCGTGTGAAGTTAATGTGCATTGACCTTGGCTTAGGTGCATACAGAGCAAGGGTCACCTCCAAGTCCATTTCCAGGCTCCTTTCCAGGTTCTGCTGTGCTGTTTTGTTCAGCTTCATGGACCCATTGCATACTGCCAAATCCTTGAATACCTTAGAGGATTATCTCAAAGTGGCAGCAGCCCACACTCATCAGATTTAGCTATTTCAGTCTTTTTTGTAAACTTGGGTCTCCCCAGAACTGGCTGTGTAGTGTTGCAGGTTCCTCTGGCAGCAAAGATGCTGGTAGCTGACTGTGTGTACAGTGGGAGTGAGCAACTCTCCCTAGAGCTGGATTTCCAGAAAGACAGACATGACCACACTTCAGCTCACTTTCACAGTCCAGGATTTTAGCCCAGACCCACAGCCAGCAGCAATCCAGTGCTGTAAACAGGGACAGCTGATGCACAGGCACACAATGTGCATATTCCTGCTGGCACTATCATGGAGCTGGGAATCTACACCAGTGCAAATGCTGGAGAGCACAATGTCATAAATTGTCTGAGATAGGTCACCTCAGTTTGTCTGCCAGGGCCTGAGTCTAAAAGCCAAGTAGAGGAACCAGCCTGTGTAGCTTGGCCTGCAATGAACCCAACACCACTGAGGCCTGAGGGCAGCTGGGTCAATTACCTGCTCACATCACCGTTGCACCTGTCAAATTGCACCTCTTTAAGTTACCTCAAGAAAACTTGTTGATTTTCTGTGTTTTTGAAAAAGCTGTTGATCCTATCTTAGGTCTTTAACAGAAATAGCTTTCTTGAACATACTCTTAATTTTCTTTCAAATATCTACTCCTGAATAAGTGAGGAACGAAAAATGGCATGTGTGAAGCTGAGCTCCATATACCTGAGAGATTGCTGGAAGCGGTGAAGACCAGGTATGAGAATGAATTTGCATGTAGCTAGAGCTGAGCTAGGAGTAGTAGTGACTGTACAGTGGATTGTGTAAGGATCGTGTAAGATGGCACTAGATCAGGACCAGGAGGAGGGAGATGCACCTCTGTTTCTGTACAAAAGAGTTTGGAAGAGGATTTGCATACGTAGCATGCGTATAGCTGAGAGTGGAGCAGTAATTGGGAGTAAGTGAAGGTGAAGCTGAAAGAGGAATCTCATGTTCAGTGAAAGATCTTTCCATGTAAGCTATTGTTCAGAAAGGTTATTAGCAGACAGCAGTACAAACTGTCCTGAGCTGCATGCTCTGCCTTTGTCTGACTACAGGATTTTTACAAGCCTTTTTTTCTCTGAGAGCTGACAGCATAATAGTCCTGGACAATGCCAAATCATCATCTGCACACTCACTAGGGGAGCCGGGCTTTTATATCAGAGTGAAGAAGACAAAAACAGCACACTCAAAGCAAGACAGAAATTACTGAATAAGGGAATGAGAGAAGAAGAGAGAGATTTAAATGCTGTTTGCTGGGCTGGCTGATTTTTTCTTCCCTTTATTTTTTCCCCTCCCTTGCTCATCATATTCTGGATGTCTTGTTCCAAAACTGCTTCAGTCATTTTTTGGGCCTCTGTTTGCAGAGCATGAAGGCTCTGGTTTTGAGGTAAATACCAAATAGATCTTTTGAAAAATGGCAGGGGAAAAGTTGGGGAGAGAAGTCCTATGTAAGGAAAGTTTAGGACATATGTTGTGTCGCCTTTCCCAAGCAGCATTCTGCTCCTGACAGGCAACCCTACAGACTGTGCCTGCAGTTGAGCTCCACCAAAATGCATCTCCAGAAGTATTGCATAAATGAGATCCATTGGGTCAGGTCTTTAAATTGGACAGGCAGCAGGTTTCAGTTCAGAAAAAGTGCCTTGGTTATGATTACTGATTGCTGGCTAGGAATGCATTCATGTTGCAAGACTCAGACAGAAAGCCAAACTTTTCTAACACTCAGGGATATTAAGACAGATCAGCATTCATCTGACTCCCATACAGGGACTCGGGTGGGGAGTGTAACTCTCAAGCCCGTATGCCTCGCCTCTGTTCCCTTATCTCCCTTCCCTGAGGCTTCCTACGCATCCCTCACTGCACGGTGCCTTTCGTAATATGGCAAGAGGATGAGTGACAATCAATCTCCTGCTCCTTTTTGGCCACTTCCCTTACAAAGATTGCAGAAGCTGTTACAGTCGTTAAGACTGAAAAAAACAAGCTGTGGAGCATTTTGCTGCCAGTCTGTGTTTGGTAGGAGGAGGATTTCCTTCAATCAGCCGGTCCTTAAGTTGCCCCAGATATACAATGCTTGCTGGCAGGGGTGGTATCTGGCTTTGTCAGCTTTGTTGTTGGGAACAAGCTCCATACAGTAACCCTGTCATGCAGGAGTAAGGCAACATATTGCAATTTGTGTTGGGAAACCCTTTATCTGTTGTGTGTTACTATTAAATATATGATTGTTTCTGGCATTATGAAGTGTTTTAGAAATGGTTTAGGACATTTTAGCTCACTGTACCAGTCACATTGTCTGAATGCCTTCAGCAACAAATCCAGGTGCCTTACTAGTCCGAAGTCCAGCTTTACAGAGCTGAAGGAATCCTCAAAACTAATATCATCTTCCTGCATATGAAATGATCACAGCTTTTTGGATGTATTTTATCTTAGATTCTTCCAAGGCTAATACAAAATGAGGAACAGGAATTCTTTTCCTTTTCTAGTAAGGTTTCTCTTCCTATCAAGGAGTGAAATATTGCAGTGTAATGCAGAGAACCAGAAATTCTACCATCAGCAGTTGGGTTTTGATGGGGAGGCAAAGAGATATTTCTCTACATACCTGATTTGCCTGTCCCTAGTAGTTTGTGAATGGTTGTGAGCATGGAGCTGGGATATCATGGATGGAGAGAGTCTGGGTGTCCTTATGTATAGTTCTGCTCTGTGCTGGTATCTTTTGCCAGGCTACTGGATTAGCTACTGTGGCTATGTTGTCAGAAGACCTGGGGATCAGTTTTAGGAACCTCACCCCAGTGTCTGGAGCCCTCTCTAGAGTCTTCTCTGGCTTCTTGTGTGCATCTTGGGGAACAGTATGCTTTGTAAAGAGCCTCAGTTTTGCTTTATTACTTGATTGCATATAAAGTGCTTATTAAAAAATTAGTAACAATAACTATGTAATTAACATTACATTTATTATCATCTAAGTCCTGTATTAACTGCTAGTGTTTGGCACAGGCAATGGCATGCAATTTAAAAATAAATAAATAGACTAAATGTAAATTTAGCTTTTGGAGATTTTTTTGGAAGACTGCATCAGTGCAGCAAATTAGTGGTACCATACTAACTCCTTCTTGGGACTTAGATTGAAATGCAGTAGAGGCTAGTCAGTCTGAACACACTTTCTAAACGGAGATTAGGTACTGGGGCTCAGGATGTCCTGCTTTCAGGCTCCAAATGAAGGAATGGTTTTTCTAGTTTTTCTAGCCCAACCTGTGCTGCCCTTTTTGACCCTCTGGCCCAAGCACAGCAGAAACTCAGACTATGGGCTACTCTTGAGAAGGTGTCCTCCTGCATAAGCTGCACTGGTCAAAATTTCCTCTCTTCTCCCAAACCAAGTGATGGGATTAAGAACCAGAGTCAATTGAGGAAACAATATCACAACACAGAGCAAAGACTGTAGGTCTTCAGTGTGCTACTGCAATGCACTCAGTAGCAAGGTGCAGCCAGCCTGTGCTCCACCTGGCCGTCACTTCTCACTGGCAGAAGGACTCTGACAGTCCTGAATGTTTTGAGAAGAGTAATTCTTGGCTGTGTTGTCAGAGCAGGGCTACCAGGGTATACCTGAGTCTTCAGCCAAATGGCTCCTGCTTGGAGAAAAGTGTTGGTACAGCACACACAGCAAACATTCTCCCAGGAGCCATGCCAGCTTACATGCTATACTATCAGAAAGAGTAGGCCAGTGCACTCTACGCTCCTGTGTAAAAAATGAATTGTATAATATTTTATTTCTTTTTTTTTTTTTTCCTTTTTTACTATCCAGCTCCTGTCATAGTCCTTTGCCAGTCCACCTTGAGCACTCAGGTCAACTTTGAAAAGTTTTCAGACCACCCTTTTAACTGAACAGTAGAAAAATCAAAACCTGGGGGAGATCCCACAACCTCTCTGCAGCCTTTCTGCTGTCTGGCCTGCAACCAGGGCAGTCCCTCTCCAGAGCAAGCAGGGAGAGTATTAAGTAAGGAACCAGGGGACTGAGTTACTTCTGTTCATTCATTCATTCATTCCCTTCATTCATTTCCTTTTGTGCTGCTGGTGTTCACCTCTAGAGCAGTTCTCTGAACAGGTGGCAGGGGATACATAACCATACGTGAGTGTGCATAGCACTGCACAGAGGTCTGCTTAGAAAGTATGTCCTTGAAGTAACAACCATGAGTGCCAGGAATCTTAGGGAAAAAAGAGGAAAAACTCCACAAAATCTGAGGTCAGTAAATAGGAATGAAAACACCTGTTTACTGTCCACAGACTGGGATGAAAGGAAACTGTTGCTAGACAGCCCCAAGACAAAATGGGAGACCTCCCTACCTAACAACTCCTGCTGAAAGCTTGGCTGTAATTTCAGGGTTTGCATTGTACTCTCTCTAATGGCAAGTTGGGACGCTGCTGGGCTCATCAGGGGAAAAAGGAGCTGAGATGAAGGCAGCCCTACTGATAACAGTGACCTGTTCTATTCTCCCGAGTCAGCACTATCCACAGAGAAGGAGAAAGGCAGGCCCTGTGCTGCCCAAGGTTTGTACTAGAAAGGAAGAGATAAGTCAGAGATGAAAGGGAATGCACTGGTCAGTTGTAGTAGCTCAAAATAAATTGCTGCATTCTTGTCGGCAAATTACTTTTTTCTGCAACCACAGCCCCCTCCTTCCCACACACAGAGATACCTTCTTCTCCCTCCATCTCTCCATAAACCTCTTCCAAGTTTGCCTAATGCTCCATTATATTGCATCAGCTGAGCATACTGAAAAACATACAGCTGTGATTTGTGACTGATTCCTTGAAATGCCAGAGATTAGACCCCCTCCCTGGAATGATTTATGCTGTCCTGTCCAGAAAGGGGACATGTCAGCAGCTCTTCCTCCAGCATCCCTCACTCTCTCTCTCACGATGGCAATTCTGGCAAGGTTTCCAAGAGGATGACAATACAGTGCCATGGCAAAGACGGCCTTGTCATCATCTTTTGTGCTTTCTTTGCTAACAGGAAACTTTTATCTTATGCGTGTGACTCCATCTTTAGTCTCTGTCTCTGCATTCTTCCCCATGCAAATTTCTTCTTCCCTCCCTACACCTCCCACAGATCCATCTCTCAGCAGTTACGGTGCAACTGCTCCTGTCCAAGGCCATGGTCAGCAGACTGCAACCAAGTGCAATTCCAGCCCAATTAGCCCAGTGTGCTGGGACACAGATGTGATGGGGGACTGAAGAAATTTTTGCCTTCAAGACATAATTCATATAGCTTGAAAGTGTGTGCCCACCTCTGTCTGAGTGCAGGGAGTAATTTTGGGGCTCCCCACCAGAAACACAGGTGTACAAAGAAGCAGGAAGCTGTCTGTCCTTCACTTCAAGCTAACCCATGGCTGTGGAGCAGCAAGGTTGCTGCCAGTGAGGTCCAAGGGTCACAGGAAAGGCCAGGTGTGCAAATGATAGTGAGCAAAAAATCAGCGTGGGATGGATTCAGGCTTCCTTTACCTCAGTCAAGGTTGTTCCTGATTGCTGATTTGAGTTTTGCCTTTGAGGCCCCAGGAGTGGGCAGATACCTACCTAAACAGCATATCCCAGGCTGTTGCAATAGTTGTCCTCTAAAGCTTTCCATCACAGGAGATGTCAAGCCGGTCAAAGCCGATGAGATACTTGCTCTAATGCAGATCCAGTCCAAGAAGAGGCAGCACACAGACAGCAGCTTCAAGGAGATCAGCAGAGCTGTGCTGTCTGAGCATCTCCCATCAGAAAGCACCATAGGAAGCAGCACACTATTGCTGCTTGAGAATAGGGCACACAATTCCTTATATGCCATATGCCAGTCCAGAGCACTATCGGAGAGCCATCTGTGGGTCTGTGCCCAGTTAGTGCTGCCTCAGCCTCTCCCAGAAAGACAACCTTGGAGTGATGACTACAGAGAAAATAATTATAACGGGAAAACAAACAAACTGAAAAAAAACTGCTCAGAGCTTCTGCAGCACTGCAGTCTGTTCTGGAAGGCTATAATGTCAGAGGAGAGCAGCATTTGACCGATGGAAGCTGATTTGTGTTACAGAAAGAACATGTAATGTCATATTGGATAATATCATCCCTTTCTCTGCATCTGAGTAAATCTCTCGGCTTTTGATTTCCTTTGGTTTATCCTGCTGTGACACTTTCCACGCAGAGGCATGGGATAAGCTCCCTCACCTCTACGCTGCTTGAGGGATGATTTTTTGCCTTTATCAGAGCACACTCCAGAAAGACATTGGATACTCGGCTAAATCTGCCCTCTTAAGATTTTACTTAGGAAAAAAAAAACAGTGTAAAAGCTTTAAAAAAGCTTAGAGAGATAGTAGGCATGACAGTGCAGAGCTGTGCTCCTTGGCCTTATCTCCTGGGTGATGCTGGCTGCAGTACACTAGCAAGCTGCAGCAGCTGTGGAAGCAGCTGCCCTCAGCCTGCAACAGCAACATCACCGTTAAAAAAAACAGAAATAGCAGAAATTACATTTGTGACTGCACTGACTGTGCCAGCTGAGCTGACCTTGCCCTGCCAGGAGCAATGACAGCCAGTGCATGGTAAGAGAAGCGCACAAGCCGAAGTCTCACTGGAAACTCATCAGAAAGGTCTGTTTGGATGGAGGAAGGAGCAGCACAGCGCTTGCTGCAGCAGCAGGTTAGGCACAGCCAGCCATGGTGACAAGTCACTCTGGATCAGGCCTTGAGCAGGATGAGCTGAGAGAATCACAGCTTTTCACCTAGTGGGAGTAGGTTTTGTAAAGTCTCACTTGCAAATGGGGTTCCCTTTGCTTCTCACCAGGAAAGAGTTGTAGGCAGCCAGGGGAGCACAGTATATCTGTCACCATGGGAAAGGGAATCAGGAGGATCATTCTGAGGGCAAGTTCTGGGACAGGGCTGTGAATCATTAGCATACACTCACTGAGGAATATGCTAAGGAGGTTCTTCAGTGGTGATGCTCTCCATTGCTCTGCCACACTGCCCAAGAGCTGTTACAGCTCAGTGCTGTTAGGCATACAGGAGATGTGCTTGGCCTGTGCCAGACTCGACATGTAATATGGCTCTGTTCTTGGGATAAGAAATTGTGATGGCACCAGCTCAAACCTCTGCCAGCAGCTGAGAGGATGAAGGAGTGTATTGTGCTGTCACCGTGACCACCACAGGGGATGTTTCAAACATACAGGCACTGTTCCTGCTCTGTTCTCTGAGCTGGACTCTGCACCTGAGGCAGTGGGAGATGAAAGCCATTGTACCATCCTGAGACTGGGATGAGTGGTCCCCTGGGGCACTTCCTCCTCTCCACTGACTGCACAGGAAGACAAGGAGACAAGACATCTTGCTCAGGCCTAGCATGTTATTTTCAAAAGCCAGTGCCAAGTGAGACAGCTATCAAGCTCTCCATGCTCCCTTAGATCAGGGATAGCATGAGGTGTTTGGAAGCCACTGGAAGATCACCCTGGGCAAAGGATGTGACCCCTTCCCTCTGCTCTCTGCAGTCTTTCTTCAACATGCAGTACTTCTACCTACATCCTTTTCAGTGCTGGAGCAATACCTCAGCAAAGGTACTTGGCTTAGTCTTCCCATTTCTGCCTGTCTGACCTTTCAGCTCTTCCCTTCCATGGGTCAGCAGTTCAACTGGGGGACAGAGCAGCTCCTTAATGTGTAGCTCAGGTATGATTACCCACATGCAATTTGGGGGGCAACTGTGAGGATGGAGGCCTGTGTCCCTCATCCTTCTCATCTGATGCCCCTGACAGAAGGAGAACTGTTGCATTACACGAGCATTTAAGAAATAATAATAATTAAAAGCTTTCTGATGAACATGGTTAATTTCCTATTCTAAAAAGCTGCTAAGGCAGCGCCTTTTGTGCATTAGCATATTTGCAAGGTTAATGTAGTGTGCTTAATAAGATAAATAATGCTTGTCATGATATTTTGGGCCAATTTTAAGGGGAGGGAATAAAAAATAATTTGCTAAACATCTTAAGTTTTTGCCTGGTCAACTTTAAGTTAACTGCTGAGCTACCACTGAGTGTTAGGGTATGTTGTTCACTTTTCTCCTTGGCAGGTGCTCACTAGCACTTGCAGAGAGTTAAAGGAACCTGTCAAAGCACAGATGGCATGGGCAAGCTTGAAGTGGGCTCTTGGTGACTACTGATAGACATCACTTTGGGAATGTGCTTAGGAAGGGCATTAGGAAGGCAGTGGAGCTGTAACAGCCTAAAGGAAAAGGATATGGGATCAGAGACAACGTCTGTGACTGGGCAGGAGATGGCAGTGGAACCAACCTGAGGGAGAGGGTCTGAGGCTACAAACAAGGATGGGAAGCAGATGGCAGCAGTAATAAACCAGTGACTGATGCAGTGGGACCATGAGGCTGGAAGGGGTAGTGGTCCTCTTATTTTTATGTCCTGCTTCAATTCATAGTTTAATGCTTATTTTCCTATGAACATCCAGAATCAGGGAAGCATTTGAAAAATCCCCATGTAAGACACTATGCATTGGCCATGGGAGACAATCATAAACCTCTTTCCAAGCTGCCAGCCCTGGGCAAGTCTCAGGTAATGATTAGCAGAGAGCCCTTGTGTTCCTAACTGCTTCTCTTGCCTCCTCTTCTGCAGAATGATTGCTTTCTTAGGCTTTTTAATAACATACAGTAAAAGCAGCTACATCCTTAGATAAATGAGGCCACAGTGGGCAAGGAAGAAAGAGGAAAGAACTTCCCAGGCAAACAATCGAGGGCACCTGGCTTGCTACTCCCACATGCGCTTCCTTTCTCTCCCCTCCTCTCCCCAACCAGTAGCACAGACCAAACAGCTCATTATTTTCTCATAATGATGAGGAGAGGGAGGGAGAACCAAGCCAAAAAAAAAAAAAAAA